>SNQJ01S0089943.1:0-13990 GCA_010110895.2 Picea sitchensis | reverse complement strand
ATGAATCACATTTTTGTCATATTTCCATGGCCTACCCAGCAATAGATGACAAACATCCATAGGAATGACATCACATAATATCTTATCATTATATCCTCCTATATTGAATTCAACTAAACATTGTTTAGTGACATTTACCTGATGTCCCTTTTGTAGCCACAAAACTTTATATGGACTTGGACGTTCATTCGTCTCCAGCTCCAGCTTCTCTACCATCTCGGTTGAAATGAGATTGTTTGTGCTACCGCTATCCACAATGAACTTGCAGAACCTATCTTTGGTTTTGTAAGCAGTCCTAAAAAGTCTGGTCCTTTGGACTGAAATTTCCACCTCTTTCTCTGGTGTCAAAAGGACTTTTCGCATCATCAGCGATCTTCCGCCTTCAGCGTCTTCTTCTTCAACATCTTGCCTCTGTGCTTTGGAGATGTGAGCTTCTCCAGTTTCTTTATTTTTCTCTGGACACTCATAAGACTTGTGCCCATTCTTTCCACATGTGAAGCATGTTATTAATCCACCTCTTCCTCTTCCTCTACCTCTAGTATGAGGAAAAGTGTCGTTGTCAGCATAATCTCTTCTCTGCTCAATATGTTGTCCTCTCTGTTCAGCATATTTCCCTCGCTGTGAGGTTCCACCTCTCTCTTTCCATGCCTAATTTTTCTTCCAGTCGTCCCTGGGCTTCTGGGTTCTTTCCTGGGCAACTGATTTACCTCTGGGCTGACTTCTGCATCTGCCCCTCTGACTCTGCTTTCAGCTCATCTTCTCTTCATCTTTCAGAGCCATCTGATAAGAATCTTCCACCGTTCGGATGGTCACCATACTCATCTCATCCTGAATCTCATATCTCAGGCCATTCATATACCTGGCTACTTTTTCATCATTTCTTTCATGATGACCTGCCCTGATATTCAAACTGTAAAATTCCTCAGTATATTCCTTCACTGTCATCAGCTTCTGTCTCAGGTTCTGCATTCTCCTAAACAGATAAATTTGGTAATCCCTGGGGATGAATTTTGCTTTCATCTTTGCAATCATCCTGTCCCAGCTCTTAATCTTCTGCTTGCCTTGGCAATGCCTATCCACTTGTAGTTCATCCCACCACAATGTTGCATGTCCTTTTAATCTCGTGACGGCATGCTTGACCTTCTTGTCCTCTTCGACATCTTCATAGTCAAAGTAGGTGTCTAGAGCTCTAATCCAGTCTAGAAGCTCGTCTACATCTAGATTTCCCTCATAAACTGGAATGTCCATCTTCGCCTTTGCACCCATCCTTGCAACAGCTTTAAGAAAGCATTCATTGGCTACATCTTCTACTGTGACTCCTTCGTCTCCATGCCCAGCATCATCTTCACTTTCAAACTCACTGATATCTCCTACATCAGCTGTGCGTTTTTGTCTTATCTCCATGTCCACAAATCTGGCGCGTATGTTATGCAGATCTTTTTCTACTTCTAGATCATTTGATTGTCTATCTCTTCTCCTCGGTGGCATGGTGAATTCTCCTTTTCCCTGCTACAGAAAGCAAAGAAAATTTTCTGTGTTCTGATACCACTTGATGTAGACGCCCCAGGCACCTACCTAAGCAAGTCCCATGCCTGACCTCCCTGTCTTAAGGATCGTTCTAAATTACCCTCGAGCCAAAGTGGCCCCTTTGATTCTCCCTTGGAATCCTTATTAAGATTTGACCCACAGGTCTATCCTGCTCATTACAGCCCTTAGGCCTGAGCGCTTCTCCGTTCTCAATGGAAGATAACAATCAGGTTTCGGGGTTTTCCAATCCCTAATATTACCAACACTTGCTTCCTCGAATCCCCGATCTCCGATATCCCGATGCGCTTCCTTTTTGCTTCAGCCCCTCCTGTCTATGCTCCCAGTCCACACGACCCTACCTTATATGACCATAATCCTATCTCTTATCGGGATTCGGGGTTTTGAGTGTCAATATGTATTTGGCCTCTTGTCCATGGGATCCCCGATTCCCCGACTCTCGATTTTTCGACAATTGACTTTTTCCTTTCGGGGAATTTCTCGAAGGCTTCGATCTCGTCCACACGTCCTCAAGAATGGACGGTCTTCACTGCTCCTCGCTATTTCACGATTCACGACTTCAAATGCTTCGGTTGCCTTGTCTTCAGGATTCCCGAAACGCCGAATCCCGATATGCCGATTTGGCTTCCCTGTCGGGATTTTCTCCGATAGCCTCGATTGTCACCATGCATCCTCTAGAGATGAATGGCCCTGATTTGCTCTCGGGGTCTCTATGACTTCAAATTCCCGATGCCTCATTCTGACGAGGTGACATCAGCTGAGTCCCACACCGAGCTCTACTCTTTTTCAGAGAATCGGAATTCGTGATTCCAAGTTGTAAGAGTATCCTGTCCTCAGGACCTCCGATACGCCGAACCCCGACTTCGTCAAATCTTCCAACACGCGTCCCAAATGATGAATGGGTCAGATTGAACCTTGGACTTTTCCCAACCGCAAAGTCTAACCGCTTCACTTGGATGAACCCGATGACCAAATCCCCGATGCCTTCTCGGGGTTTTCCCTCTGCTCACGAGGATTTAAATCCTATGCAACTCATGTCCAATCGAACGGTTGACGGGTATCTATGTACAGATCCGGAAGTACCCAATCTCCTGAGCTTGGACTCCAGATGCAATCGTAACCTCCCCGCTCCTCTGGAATATTTGACAACTGGCGAGATTTCGCTAATCCTCTCCGCAGATTTCTGACTGTCGGTCTCTTCCCTTTGATGATTTCTACGAAGGAAACCAAGGACTTTTCCCTAGAATTATCTGCTTGTGCTACAAACTTTCGATGCTCCTCAATGTTTTCAAAAGCCTTACTCCTCCTGAGCTTCTCACAACTTCGAGCCTCAAAGAGGATCCTTGCACACACTCCTTGTGGTGACCTCCAAACACATCTAAGTGTTGAATTCCTCCGACCCTGCACACTCCTGCAACAGCAGTCTTTTAAATCTTGCTCGGGTTCGCAACCCTGAACTTCACTTGGCCTACGCACTCCTTGCACGGCTCTTATGCCCAACTACACTTCTAGGGAAATGAGAACAAAAGTAAAACTATCTGAGCTTCAGAGACACAACCCTAAATTCATGTCGACGCACTCCTTGCGGACACTTCCACTGTACTCCTTGCAGGAATTCTTACTCAGATAGAGAAACAATTGAAACTCATTCCACTATCCCTTCAGACTTCAAACTTAAACATGAAATCATATACACAGCATATAAAGCAAATGTGTAACAGGAAGCAAACATTCATGAGCATGTCATTCAGCATCAATACACAGAGAACAACACAAACCATGAATTCGAATCAACCTCTTCTATTAATCCAAATATCTGTACATGGGTGTTCTTACACAGCTCTCTGCTTGCTCTTGCTCCAATGCTTCTAACTCTGATAATGTTACAATGCACAATGAGGGTGTCTATATCCCCTTTCCCTCTTGCGCTCTCAAACAGTCTAGTCTAGAATTAAATTCTATCTACCTGCATTAACTATCTTAAATACCTCCTACCTACTAAGGACGAGATCTAAAGGCTCAAGGTCCTATTACATAATACAAGTGTGTCTCATCTTAATGGCTCATTTAAGATGGCGCAACAATCTAAGGGAATTTCAAAATTTGTGCTGGCGCTTGTCCAGCTGTCCGATCGCTTCCGCGCTGGCTCGCTTGATGTGGGAGATGCTCCTACATCAGAAGCCTTCATGACCGGTGGAGCTCGTTATCCTCCACTGTGTGAGAATATCAAAGACACTCTAGCGTAGTCTATACGTTCAAAAGTAACACACACTAAAAATGAAATTCCTATGAGATAAGACATGCAAACACTAACTAATTGGAAGAACAGTTACAACAACCAGCACTAGAGAAACTTACCGGTGCAAGTGCAACTTGAACACGGAATCACCCTCCGGTTATACTATGCAAAGCATGGCTCGATGTTTTTCCTATATACCACGGTATACCCCCGTAGTCACCTGTGTAAGTCCCTAAAAAGATGGGCAACTAGGTTGCCAGCGCGCGAACAGTCACCAGGCGGGTACAGTTGAAAGTCGCGTAGACCACAATGAGCAGGGTATCAAGCCCAAAACCTGTCAAGGGTATCGAAAGCAAGTGGTCCGGAAGACAAATGAGAACCTCAAACAGATTCAAGACCCACTAAACCTCGTGGAAAATGCAATCGACGGAATCCCAAAACAAGCCCTATATATTTGTTCTCCACTACGATTGGTTCAGCTTTGGAGGGGTTATCTCTGCTACCTTTCCACACGCGACCTCATGTTTATCGCCTGTGTTAGAGGGGGGTCTCGAATAACTTTCACAATACTGGACTTAGACACTCCCTAACTCAGACTCCAATGTTTGATTTTAATGGCCTTGAAGAGTTTCCTCTCCAACCTAATCCAACGCCCTAATCCTGAACAAGTTAGTTAACCCTACAAACATAAAAGTCTAAGAAGTTTTTAATTTTAGCGTTATTTTTTAAGGCTTGTCTTAAGTCAAGGGGTATGAAAGTGAAACTAATGATGTGTAAAAGACGAAAGTAAAATGAATAAAAAACTGGAAACAAAAACTTTCACTTAAAGAAAAATTTCAACAACTTTTCAAAATTTGTAATTTTCTAAGATTTTTGGACAGAAAACTCAAAGAATTTCACTCGACTATGAGCTACTTATGATCTAAGTGAACTGTAAAAAACTTATGAAATAAAAGACTTTTCCCTGGTTATTAATGCAAGATCACACTTTTCAACCAAACAAGAAAATGAAAGAGATTTTTTGTTTTTTATCTGAATGCTTATAAAGCAAAAAGGAAAAATGTCAAACAAGTAAAAAACCAAGAAAACAAATTCTGGCCTAAACGTAGATCGCAAAGAATCACCTCAAAAAAAATCACAAACGAGCAATTTAAAAAATGACTCTCACACTTGTCTAAAAAACCCTAAAAACAAATTTTTAATGACAACTTTTAAATGAAAAAAAAAGCAAGTTAAGGCTAAGATCAACCCTAAGCTATTGACTGTTAAGACAGAGATTCAAAATCCTGAGAGGTATAACTCTTATTAAGGGAAAGGATGACTGCCTTACCCTCAACAAAACTTATCCTGCAAAATCACGCTACTGACAATTCAATAGAAAGTGTTTGCTTGCAAGCTGTGTCGAGCCAGAGGGCGTGTACACGCGTTCTAGCCTTATGCAGGTCACGTGGACTTTTCAAAACTCTGGAAAAAACTAAAACAGACAATCCAAACCAGGAAGAGACCACTAGTATTGATAACCAGGATCTCATGAAGGCTTAGACACTCTTTTTAACAAAAAAAAGAAAACAAGAAAAGGAAAAAAATTTGTAAAGAAAATCAATCTGAGATAAGACTGCAATCAAACAAGACTCAGACAGAGTTCCAAAAACCCCTAAAATTAATTGATTATAACAAGAAAGAGGATGACTGCCTCTAACACTTTCTGGAATCTACACGCTATTGCTACTTCTTAAGCTAGCGTGTACACGTGTGCGGTAAGAGAGTAGGGTGCAGGTACACACGTGCAGACCTTATGCAGGCCACGTGTACCTCTGTGGGTCTCGAAAAAACACAGTCAAGCAAACAACAGAGACAGCGAGTATGGAAAACCAGACTCTCTGCTAGCTCAGACCTTACAGAAACTAAAAAAAAAACCATGCAAGAAAACCAGTCTTTTAAAACTACCCAAAAGATGTCCTAAAATTCCAAGAACCCTAAGAGACTCCCCAGTACGGTCACCAATTCTATTGTGAGGGAAATCCCCTTACAGACTAGCAAATAGGGTTAGAATTTTCATGCAGATATGACCGAGAGAAAAACTTCTTTCTACCTTCGTCCCTAGACTTAAATCCCCTTTTCTTCATTGTAAATGCATGGTAAGATCAACCTATCTTGTTCCATGCGTTTGATGTAGATCCTCCGTTGTACTTGATCACTTGTTTGCAATACTCCTTCCAAAGATGACCTACATACAAGACAAGAAACAACTACACATGCATCCTACTTATATACTAACGGGTTAGAAATCCAAACATATACTAATCAAACTATGAAAAGTTCGTGAATTGGGACGGGAAAAGAATTTTCTTTATTTCTTTGAATAAATCAACTTACAAAAAATTGAGACCGGCCACCACTCCATGAACCTGATCATGGGCTCCTCTTTCGACTGTCCTCCAACTTCTTTGCTTTGTATCTCTTATGTCACAAGGATGGCTAAAGGGTTGGGACAATGGGAATATGAAAATGGGCAAAGTTTCTTTGATATATTTTTCCTTCTTCCAAATGGGACCCCTACCCCTTCTTTTATAGGCTAGAAGGAGCTAGGTATTTGTACGAACCCTCAGCCATGCATGGCTGGGAGTTTCAGTTAACTCACCCATTGCTTTTGTGTTCCTCAGCAACTTTCCTTTTTTTGTGCTTTTGTCGGTCCACGCAGGCTATTTTAGGTCAGCCAGCATGTACACGTGTGCAGTAATGAAGTAGGGTGTGTGGGCCTTTATAAAAGAGGTTTTTCAAAGATTTTGTTCAACAGTGGCTTGGCAAAGAAGAGCTATGATAAGGCCAGAGGCCAGGTAAGCATGCATGGTGCAATTTAGGGTTATAACAATGGACTTTCTTTGGAAGTTCTGACTAAGATGGAGTTTTCATTGGGAAGTTGGTAATGGGTGGTGTCATTACTGTATCTCTTTTCATTCAAGTCTTGGTGGATGTCTAGTCAGACTGTTAGAAAGGAGGAATCCAACTTTTCTCTGATAGACTGGCAAAGGGAGTTTCTGGTGGATATGCATTTTTGGCCTTAACTTCTCCCTTTCTTTAGCCGATGTTACCGGAGTCATGACCCTTGACTTACCGAGTAGATTTTTCCTAGCTAGTGGATGTTGATTGGGTGGACAGTCTAGGGTTATGGAACTAGAGGTTAGTGCGCTAATGGGTGCAGTAGACGAGGTGGAGTGGGAGCGGGTTGGTCTTTTCAAAACTGTTAATGAGTTGAGTTGTAAGTTAGGTGGTGGAGGGAACTTAAATGACTCATTATCACATGAAGTAAAGACACAATTGCCTCCTTTGGTAGATCATTCTAGGGTGTCGAAGTCTGGACTTATTGATACTGGTAAGACTATACACCACAATAGTCTTGCATTTGGCAAGTATCCAGGGCTATTACAGAGGGTTTCAACAGCAGTTCCAGAAACAAAGACTGGTCCAAGATATTCCCCAGTATTCCCAAAGAATGATACCACTACCTAGAACACTCACCAAGAATCATTGAAGGTAAAGGAGTCTCACACAAAAAAAGTGGTAAGGGTTTGGAAGTTGAAGAGGCAGAGAAGGCATCTAGTTATTGGAATGGACGTAGGGCTAGAGGAAACATGCTAGCTCTCTCTGTGTGCTTTAGTCGGGTGTTTTGCCTATAAGGCTAGATGCACCATTTATTTCTCAGAGTGGATGAACTTCCACTGGTTACATCTGTGTGGCTATGTTCCAAAGTATCTAACGCTTCCCTTTGGGTCATTTAGTCTAGTTTTTAAATCTCTTGAAGATGCCAAGCTCATTCTAAAAAGTTTATGGGATTATGAAGGGGGAATTTTAATGTTGAAAATATGGAGGATGGGATTTGACCCAGCCACAGAGTATTTTAGTCATCGGCATGTCTAGGTTCCTCTCAGACTCCCATTAAATTTGTGGAACTTAACATCATTAACTGTGATTGGCAACCTTCTTGGTCGTTTTCTAAAAGTGGACGAAGCTGGGTTAAAGTCTACAGATAAACGATTGGCAAGGGTGTTAGTGGAGATCTATGTAACAGTTGGTTTAATGGATTCTCTAGAAGTGGAATGGTTCAGTCAGGTAATGGTCCAGTGCATGGACTATCAAGGAATTCCCTTTCGATGCTCACTTTGTCAACAGATTGGTCATTTAAGAAGAGATTTCTCTTTTAGAGATGATGATGGTGATGTTGAGGTCTATCAGGAAAATCCTACGTTGGATTCATATATGAGTGAATACAAACCTGGTGTGCAGGGTGACTTCTCTTTAGGTAGAGAAGTTGTTTCAATGGACGAAGATTCGAGAACACTGATTGGTAAGTTAAGGTCTTATTGCCCAAATTTTTTCATTAAATTGTCTGCATGGGAGTGCGACTTTTTGGGGAACTCTGTCTTGGGGAAGGTAGTAAATGAGGGTTTAAATAGTAGTGCTTTGGATCCTTTGAACATAGGGGGTTCTACCTCTGTGTCAGATAGAATAAATTTGGACCCTCATGCTCCTATTATTGTTACCCCTTCTCTAGAATTTTCTCATCCATCACTCGGCTCAGACAGTTCTTTCTTGTCTCAACAATCTTCTAAAATTGCCCCAAGTCTGGACGTTGTCATAGATGCTCTGATTCTATCTCTAAGAGATTCGGATAGCCCTATTCCTATCCCCATCTATCGGGGATGATATCTTCAATAGACTATACCCTCCAATGTTTTGGAATGCTCTTCTAGTGGTAAGGGAGACCCAAAGGGGAAAACATTAGCCTGGTTAAGGGGCCTAGGGTTGGAACTTTCTCCCATTAAGACCCGAAGTGTATGCAAGAAAACTGGACAGACTACAACTGTTGAACAGCTCTCGGATTCCACTCACGATTTAGGGGCGCTTAGAGGCATGAAATCCCTTGCAAGGGCTAAATCATGATCATCTTGTCCCTAAATATCAGAGGGGTTGGAGGCCCCCTAAAACTACCTTGGCTTCGAAGAATTTTGAGTACTTCTAAGTTGGACATAATTTTTCTTCAGGAGACCTTAGTGGATGAGGAGAAGGCTAGACTCTTTTTTACTTCTCTTTTCCCTACCTGGATGATTTCGGCGGCCAGTTCGGTTGGGAATTCGGGAGGTTTTTTGGCTGCTTGGAATCCCATTGTCTTTGATTTACAGTCTTACCTTTGTGTTGGTGGTATATTGCTGACAAGTGTTTACTTACCAGATAAAAGCATGACTTCCTTCCTAAATGCTTATGGACCTTGTTCTAGCAGAAGACAATTCTGGGAACTGGAGTCAAAAGGTTTTTTATCTCGGGATGATCTCATTATAGTGAGAGATTTAAATTATACAACTAGCATTGATGAAGTATGGGGTGTTGGTGCTTTACCCAATTCCTTGGCAGGATTTTTCAAAAATCTCTTTGAAAAAACTCATATGATAGATGTTCAACCAGTAGAGCTAGTTCCTACCTAGCGTAATGGCAGGATTGGGACTCATGGTATTCAAAAAAGGCTAGACATGTTTTATGTTTTGGAAGCGCTCCTAGTTGACTCAGCTAGGTACAGATCCTAGGTTGTTCACCCATTGTTTTCAGATCATGCTTCGGTGTTTTTTTAGTTGGATCATGGTGACTAATCAGTTGCATATTCATGCAAATTCAATCCTGTTGTTTTGAGTGAGGTTACTTTTGGGTAGTTAGTTCGGGTGGAATGGAGTTTTGTCCAGGGTTGTGGTGTGAATGGTGCCCAAAGAAGACTTTCTCAAAAACTACATAAGCTAAAGGCAAGAATTAAGTCATGGACTGCTAGAAAAAAAAAATGAAAATCACTCCCTTAAATCTCTAGAAGAACAAATAAAAAAAATTTCAAAGCAAAGTTGGGAAGCTATTTTAAGTTCTGAACGGGGAGGCCGTCTAAAATCTCTAGAATTGGAATGAAATAAGATGTTGATGGAGGAAGAGGCTCAATGGTGTTTGAAGAGCAGAGAAACTTGGATCCAGTGTGGAGATAGCAACACTAAGTCTCACCATTTTGCTAGTTACAGGTGCAATAAAAAATTTATGTGGGAAATCAAAGATGACCAGGGGCATATTCATCAAGGGTAGAAAGCTATAAAGAAAGAAGCTAAACGCTTCTTTAGATCCTTCTATCAAGAATTGGATGAGAACATGATTGTGGATCAGGTTGAAACTGTAATATTGTACCCTAGGATTGTTTCAGATGAAGACTTAGTATCTCTTGAAAAGCATGTTACTAAGAAGGAAGTTTTAGAGGTACTAAAAGGATTTCCCAAAGATAAAAGCCTGGGACCTGACGGGTGGAGTGTGGAATTCTTCTTACATTTTTTTGACTTGGTTTCTAAATATTTGATGGAGGCTGTCGAAGAATTGCACATTATTGGCAAGGTGATTAGGTCTATGAACTTGACCTTCATTTCCCTCATCCCTAAGGTAAATGGCCCGGAAAACTTTGGGGATTTTCTCCCGATTACATTTTGCAATATTTGTTATAAGGTGATATCTAAGATTATAGCTAAGAGACTAAAACCGATCCTTTCTCAATCATTATTTGAGGAACAGTTTGGTTTTTTGAAGGCAAATAATTGATGTGATTGGGATTGCTCAAGAGTGCCTCCATAGCATAAAAGAAAAAAAACTTCAACCATTAATTCTCAAAATTGATCTAAGGAAAGCATACAATTGCATAAGTTGGGATTTTCTTAGGTTGGTTTTACTTGAATGTGGCTTCAAGCTACCCAAGACAAAATGGATAATGGGATGCATTTCGTTGGCTTCTTTCGCGATTCTCATCAATGAAGAGCCTTCAGATTTTTTTAGCAGTGGCAGGGGGATTAGACAGGGATGCCCGTTGTCATCGCTCCTCTTTATACTTATTATGGAGGGTTTGAGTTTGGCTTTAAAACGCAGCCAAGAGAATGGACTCTTGTCTGGTATTAAAGTTTCTCTATTAATCAAAATTCTCCATCTGTTGTTCATAGATGATATTCTCCTCATGAATTATGGTGCTATTGCAGAATGGAAAGAGATCAACGGGATTTTAAAGAATTTTTGTAACACTTATGGTCTTCATATCAATCCACAAAAAACTACCTTTATTCATCATGGTGTTAACCATTCTGTTCTGGAATCACTGAAATTTGTCTTTCCTTTCAACATCCGAGACCTATATGAGGGGTTTAGATACCTCGGGTTCTTTTTAAAGGTCAATAGATACAAATCGAATGATTGGTTCTAGCTTGTTGAAAAATACAAAAAGAGGATCAGTCACTGGTGCTCAAGCTGGTTGTCTTTAGGGGGGTGCCTGTTCTTGATCAAAACAGTTCTTGAGAGTCAACCTGTCTATTGGTTGACCCTGACAAGCCTTCCTTCTACGATCCAAAGTAAAATTCGCCAAATTATCTTTAGCTTTCTATGGTCGGGATGCCAAAATAAGAAGAACATTCACCTTTGCAATTGGCAGTTGATTGTTAGGCCAAAGCATCTTGGGGGATGGGGACTACGAAACTTGATCGATTTCAGCAGATCTTTAGCAACTCACAGTCTTTGGAGGGATCTTATGAAGGATGGCTTATGGAAGCGAGTGATATAGTCAAAATACTTTCCTTTTGTTTCAGTTCATCGTTGGCTTCGCACCGTGGATATTTATAAGGAAACAGGTTCTCGGACCTGGAGTTACCTTCTTAAATCTATACATATTCTTTTGCATTGGATTGTGTGGAGCCCTAGGGACGGAAAATACATTTTGATTGGTAAAGACCACATCTTGGGAATGGGGGGTGTGACTTTACTTTCGAAAGATCTAGTTGTTTCTATCTACAGGAAAGGGTTGTGCTTCTTATTTTAGGCTCAGAAAGAAGCACAAGTGGGGAGGATCACATAGAATTGTTATTCTAGCGCTGAATTGGAGTTGACAGGGAACTTACAAGCTGAATGGAGTCTCTTTCGATGCGTGCTCATCAACAATTGAGTTTACTTACAAACAAAACCAGATACCCTTAAATGGTCAGGAGGTAACTCGACAAGTATGATTACTGTAAAGAACGTCTATATGGCATCCGAAAACTTGAAATGGAATTTTAATTTTGGCAGATGGCAAAAGGCGATGTGGGAATGGAACGTTCCTCTGAAGATTAAGTTGTTTATTTGGTTGTTAGTGGAGAACAAAATTTTTTCTTGGGAAATCCTTCAGCGTAGAGGATTCAGTGGACCAAGTATGTGTCTCTTATGCAAGTTGAATGTAGAAACTACACAACACCTTTTCTTGGACTGCGCCTTCTCGGTGGATGTATGGAGGAAGATCAAACCGGCCATAAACTATGCTAGCAACTGGGTTGGAACTAATATTAATGATTGTTTCAAGTGCTGGAAAGTTTTAAATTTTAATGTACATACTTTACCAGCTTTGATCTGTTGTAATATTTAGAGGGAACTGAACCAGGTTATTTTTGAAGAAAAAAAACCCTCGGTTTTGAAGGTGGTCCATATTTCTCTTTTGTCCTTGAGGGAACACACTCATGCACCGAAATTTTATGTCCAAAGATCAGGACTCACATAGGCAGGTATGGGAGGTGTAGCTGGATGGTTCGATGGAGCGATTGCCTCTTCAAGATTAAACAGTGGAGCGGGAGGGGTAATTAGAATTAGTGAGCATTGTAGTTATAAATGGTTTCTAAATTGTGGTCTGGGCACAAATACCAGAGTGGAACTTCTTAGTGCTTGGTTGTTGCTCACCTTGGCTAATCATTTGTCCTTACAGATGATACATATTGTGGGTGATTCCAAGATCATTATAGATTTGCTGTGAGGGAAAGGTCGTCTTCAGGTTATCTCTTTGGATTGCTGGAAGGACAAAATCACTGCTTTAATCACCTCCTTCCAAAAGATATCCTTTGATCATGTTTACAAAGAGGAAAATAAAGTTGTGGACAACCTTTCAAAGTAGGCGCTCATCAGATACCCAAGGAAGCTCACCTATTTTTAGTGCATCAAGGAGCATGAGGGGCCCCACATGTACCTAGACTTTTACTAGTATTCCTGGTGTTTTTTGTTTGCTGCCTAGTTTCTTTTTTGTGGGATGATTTTGCGTGCTTCTGGGGCACTTTGTTTTCCTTTTAGGAGGGAGTGCTCGATTTTAGATACTTTCCTGGAATATGACTACTTAGTTTATTTTCTTTGGCGAAGACTGCTAGACATCTGGAGATGGGGTATTTGTGTTTTGGAGTGGAAAGACTTTGTTGTATGGTCTTTATGAACCCATTTTTTTATGGATTTTGTGTATACTACCAGTTTGTATTCCTATATAAATATAAAGTGAAATTTTTTGAAGAAAAAAAAAAGTGATGTGGACGAAAGCTTTCTATCAACAAGCGACTTTGGTGCATAGGGTGGCAATGACATAAAAAGTAACAGATGCTCATTTTTAACATTAGATGCCGAAATATTTCACCTTTTACAAAGTCAAACATGGTGATATTTTTTTCTTTGTGACGGTGGAAAACACTAAAATTGTATAATGGACAATACATTGGATTAGACTAGTGCAGTCACGTGATAAAAACGAAAACATGGAAAATAGAGTGAATTAAACTTACTGCGATAAGGTGACAAAGACATAAAGATCGACAAATGATGGAAATACGTGCTTAGCATCGATGATGTTTGATGTAAAACATGTTTTGCGTTTCCATTTTTGGGAGAGGACAAATATTTGAGTGTTATGGAATTTAATAGCCATAGTCTAAACTTTCTATGTTTTAGTTTTTTTTATGGGGATTTTTTTTTTAGTTTTGCTCAAAATTTTGAGAGAAAGTTATGCATCTATAGATTTGAGTGGCTAAGTTTGTATAATCTGAATACCTCAGAGGTTTTTCAACACACTTAATTCATTTATGTATTCAAAATACAATTTAAACAACAAAAAATCGTGATTTCATTCAGATTTTTGTCGAAAATAACCAAAACGTAGAACAATTAAACAACGTCATTTAATAATCACAACATGCATAATGTAATATGAATTAATTTAGATAGTGTAAATGAAGTTCATATGCGAAATTAATGCTATAATAAATAGTGTTTATAAAGTACATTTATCAATATTATATACATTTAATAATCACAACATGCATAATGTAATATGCATTAATTTAGATAGTGTAAATGAAGTTCATATGCGAAATT
>SNQJ01S0089941.1:5391-33090 GCA_010110895.2 Picea sitchensis | reverse complement strand
ATCTGATTAGCTAAAAATAGTAAACCTAGAAACTCACAGTTACAACAGTCATAGTTGAAACTCACAGTTACAACAGTCATAGTTATCTCTTACTAAAATAAGCTTTATTCTAACAAGGTCTTGATGGATCATTTTGCCATACCATCTCGTCCTCTCTATTCGAGAATCTAATAGGGCCTACCTTCCATCCTTGATTCTAGAGGGTAGTTGAGTTAGGGTCAGGGAGGTGGGAGAGGACGGAGATGTTCTGCCTGTGGAGTTGGTTAATTAATTCCTCTCAGAGAATGTGAGAGTTTCCACTTCCTGGCTAGGGATCCGCATCAATAAGAAAGTGATTTCCTTCGCCTACTCTACTCTACTCATCCTTCCCCTATCACTGGAAAGGAGGAGATTAAATCTTTCCAGAAAATCGAGCATTGCCTGAAAGTCTTGTTTGGAGATCTAATCCAGTCTTTAACTATATCGGGTAAAATGTATTTTTGAGTGACTACCAGAGACCACAAATTGTTGCCTGAGATGAGGCGCCAACCAGTTTTTGCCCAGTTGCTACTACTAGAGTTGTTTTTTTCCTCTGCTGAGTGAACTTTATTTATTGACTTTTTTTTTATTGTAAGTTCGGTGCATTTAGGTTTTTCACTGTTAGAGGTGCAGTTTTTAAGTGTGTTGGGTGGGTTTAGGTTTTTAACTGTTAGAAGTGCACTCCACTTGTGAGTGGGGTTTCAAGATCTTCGATTCCATAACATATTCGAAAATTGAGACCCGAGGCATTCATTTCAGGATCTTCAACTGCTTAACATATTGCAAAATTGAGACTCAAGCTATCAATAAAGCCGATATTCCATTCCATTGACACCTCTCTGAATCTTCTCCCATGAACATTGTTTTCCACAGGCAATTTGAGTGAAGGGGTTCGGAGTTTCTGTATGACTACTTTGCTTAGGTCCCGACTTTGATTCAACCCTAGAGACCATCCTAGCAGATCTGGTAAAATTTGTTTCTTGCCGTGATGCATGGACCCAAACCAAATCTCATTGAGAATTTTACTTTATGTGACATGAAAATTAATTTTAAATATGTTTAGATAACCTTTGGAATTCACTCTACAATCTTTATGAAGAGGTTCAAATCTCCTCGTTTTTCTTTCTTTGAAATTGTTTAGGGTTTATGTTGGGTATTATGTTAACTCTTAAGTGTTTATTTTGGTTAATTATAAGTGTGTAGGGTTTATGTTGGGTATTATAATGTCTAGGGTTTATGTTTTTCTGTTAGTTTTAGTAAATGTATTATAAGTTATAACTAGGTTTTATATAAATGTATTATAAGTTATAACTAGGTTTTAGTAAATATATTATAACTTTTAATTAAGTTTTAGTAAATGTAAATATACAGTCTGAGTGGGCCTAATGGTTAAGAACACGTGTTTCCTCTTAAGAGGTCATAGATTCAAATCCACAAGGGGTAGGGTAGGGTATGTATACCTTAAAAATAGATTATTATTATTATTATTATTATAAATAGATGTGCCACACAATCTTTTTATAAACTTGTAATTTGAACCATGTTCATAGCTAAACATCTAAATAGATGAACATTGTTCCTTCAATTGCTTCAAAACACTATTCATTTTTTTGAAAATAAAACCCTGATACCTTAACTCTGTAATTTTGTTTTAACAATTTTTGTGATGTGCAAAGAAATTCTTTATACCTGGAAGAATTTTTTTAAAAATAAAACCCTGACCCCTTAACTCTGTAATTTTGTTTTAACAATTTTTGTGATGTGCAAAGAAATTCTTTATACCTGGAAGAGAACTGGTGTGGTGTATTTTAGCCCGAGGCACAAGGAGTATCCAAATGGGTCAAGAACAATCCAAGCAGAAACACAGGTTACTGGAAAAGCACAATAAAAGACAGTAAATTTAGCTCTCCTGTGAGTCCAATCGGGATGATTTTGTGTATTTGATTTAGTTGGTATTCTCGTCTTTGACTTGCAATGTCATAGAGGATGAATTCTGGTGTCTTTAATCATAGTATTATTATTTATTGGCAAATTACAAAGTTCTTTCTATAACCACATTATAGAACACCATGAGGAACGGCAACGGCCATGTCTAAGTAATACCAATAGTTGCATATTGTTGTTGGGAATTGTCTAGAAAAGTATATAATCCATTTCAGCCAAGTCATGCAAGTGAAATGTGCAAAGTTTTCAATAGCTGAAAAATCTATAATGAGGGCTAGGTTGGAAAACTCCGTTGGATTTACTTTTGGCTGTGTTTTTTTTTTTAATTATACTGGTGCAAGCTTGTTTTCTTTTTTTAATTATAATAATGTAAACTTGTATTTTTTTTTTAAATTATAATGGTGCAAGCTTGTTTGAAAATTGTATTTTTTTATTTGAAGTATTGATATATCAAATTATCTTATTTAATTATAAATTTTATGAAAATTTAATTTTTAAATAAAATTTATTATTCACTGTTTGTCCAAAATGTTTAATGCATGATAATTCTTTTTGTTGTAATTTGTTAATGCGGAAATACAAATTAACATAAGACAATCAATAAGAATGTAGAAAAGAAACACAACAATTTACATGGTTCACCCAAACGTTGGGCTACGTCCACCAAGCATAGGTATTGGTTGTCTTATTATTCAGCTAATGGAGATTACAACAGACTCACACTCCTCACTCTCATAGCCTCTATGGGCATACATCAATTTATAGCAATGTACAGTAGAAACTGATTATTAAATGTAAACTCATCCATATTCTAACTTGGTCGTATTGGTTACAACCAACGCTAGATTATAGGATCTGGAATCCTATTCATGGAAGAATTCGTTGTCACCGTTTCCAACAATCTCCATCTTGACAACAATTAACCTGATACCTTGCTCCTCTTTTTGTTCATCACCTTTTTTGCAAGTCGAGAGAAGCCAAGCACCACCGTAGCTTCTCTATTAGTACTGGTTTTGTGAACATGTCTGCGCAGTTCTCTTTTGTATGCACTTTCTCAAGAGAGATTCCACCTTCATCGATGACTTGTCTTACAAAATGGCACTTGATAGGTATATGTTTTGTTTTACTGTGATAGGATGGATTCTTATCCAAGTGAATAGCACTCTCACTGTCACAAAGTAACTTTACTTTGTCCCGCATCCTTTCAAACTCACCAAACAAACCTTTCAACCAAACTGCCTCTTTGCAAGTATGTGAAGCAGCGACATATTCTGCTTATGTAGTGGATAAAGCAACAATTTTCTTTAGCTTTGACATCCAACTAATAGCTCCACCTACAAGAGTAAATACATACCCTGAAGTCGACCTTCTCTTGTCCATATCACCTGCAAAATCAGAATCAACATATCCACAGACTAACTCACGACCACTGTTATAGGTGATACAAAAATCACTTGTGCCCCTCAGATACCGAAGCACCCATTTCACCGCTGCTCAATGCTCTTTACCTGGATTTGCCATAAACTTGTTGACAACCCCAACTGCATGTGAAATGTCTGGCCTTGTACTAACCATCACATACATTAGACTTCCTACTGCATTAGCATATGGTATTCGAGACATATATTCTTTTTCTTCTTTTGTACTAGGACATAAACTTGAAGAAAACTTAAAATGGGAAGCCAAAGGGATTGAAACTGGTTTCACATTGCTCATACCAAAACTCAAAAGTATTTTCTCAACATACTTCTGTTGTGACAACCAAATTTTACCATTCCTCGTGTCCCTAAATATCTCCATGCCCAAAATCTGTCATGTTGCTCCTAGATCTTTCATATCGAATGTCCTAGCCACCTGAGCCTTTAAGATATTGATCTCAATTATGCTTTTTCTTGATAAAAGAACATCATCAACATACAATACTAAGATAATGAATATGTCATTATTCAATTTCTTAAAGTAGACACAATGATCATACTCACTCCTTGTATAATTCTGGCTTACCATGAAAGAGTCAAATTTCTTGTACCATTGTCTGGGCGACTGCCNCTGCAAAATCAGAATCAACATATCCACAGACTAACTCACGACCACTGTTATAGGTGATACAAAAATCACTTGTGCCCCTCAGATACCGAAGCACCCATTTCACCGCTGCTCAATGCTCTTTACCTGGATTTGCCATAAACTTGTTGACAACCCCAACTGCATGTGAAATGTCTGGCCTTGTACTAACCATCACATACATTAGACTTCCTACTGCATTAGCATATGGTATTCGAGACATATATTCTTTTTCTTCTTTTGTACTAGGACATAAACTTGAAGAAAACTTAAAATGGGAAGCCAAAGGGATTGAAACTGGTTTCACATTGCTCATACCAAAACTCAAAAGTATTTTCTCAACATACTTCTGTTGTGACAACCAAATTTTACCATTCCTCGTGTCCCTAAATATCTCCATGCCCAAAATCTGTCATGTTGCTCCTAGATCTTTCATATCGAATGTCCTAGCCACCTGAGCCTTTAAGATATTGATCTCAATTATGCTTTTTCTTGATAAAAGAACATCATCAACATACAATACTAAGATAATGAATATGTCATTATTCAATTTCTTAAAGTAGACACAATGATCATACTCACTCCTTGTATAATTCTGGCTTACCATGAAAGAGTCAAATTTCTTGTACCATTGTCTGGGCGACTGCCTCAGACCATACAATGATTTCTTGAGCCTGCAAACAAATTTCTTGTTGCGATTCTAAACGAACCCTTCCGGTTGTTCCATGTAAATGTCCTCATCCAAATCTCCATGTAAGAAAGCGGTTTTAACATCTGGTTGCTCCAACTCCAAATCAAGCAATGCAACTAACGCTAACACAATTCGAATTGAAACAGTCTTTACAATTGGTGAAAAAATCTCATGAAAGTCAATACCTTCTTTCTGAGAATATTCTTTCGCAACCAGCCTTGGTTTGTACCTTTCCACCTTACCATCAACACCCTTATTCAACTTGTAGACCCACTTGCAACCTACAGTTTTTCTGTCTCTTGGAAGTTCTACCAGGTCCCATGTAGCATTCCTCTCTAATGCCTTCATTTTATCCTTCATCGCTTCTTTCCATTTATCGTTGTTTGAACCCTTCACAGCTTCCTGATAGCACGAAGGTTCATCATCATTAGTACTTAAATAAACTGATGAAACAAAATCATCATACCTTCTTGGAGGATTTCTATCCTGTGTAGATCTCCTTAGGGAAGTTTGTGGCTCATCCACAATTTGTTGACTGTCATCATCAACCATGTCTTCCTCTGTTGTAGGAGACTCTTCATGGACATCTTCTGAAACTTGTTCATGTTCACCTTCATTAGTTTCACACTGAATTTGTTGATACTTTGGTGCTTCTTCCTGTTTCATTTGAACATCTACATTTGATTTGATGAGAGATGATTCATCAAATATTACATCTCTGTTAATGGTGATCTTATGGGCAGTAGGATCCCACAACTTGTACTCCTTAATACCATCACCATATCCAACAAAGATAATCTTTTTTGACTTTGGATCTAATTTAGAATGCTGATGTTTCAGAATTAGAGCATAGGCACCGCAACCAAAAACTTTAAGATTAGAATAATTACAAGGGTGACCTGTCCATACCTCCTCAAGTATTTTTCATTCTATTGTTGTTGATGGTGATCGATTCATCATATAACAACCTGTAGTTAGTGCATCTACCCATAGTTCCTACTGCAAATTGGCGTTACTAAGCATACTCCTTGCTCTCTCTAGAAGAGTCATGTTCATGCATTCAACAACTCCATTTTACTGAGGAGTATAGGCAGTGGTTTTATGCCTATCGATCCCAATTTCCTTGCATAATTCTCAAACTCCATTGACGTAAATTGACCACCATTATCTGTTCTTAAACATTTAATGGATCGACGAGTGCTCTTTCCCACTAAAGCTCTAAACTACTTGAAAACTGTAAATACATCAGCCTTACTCTTTAACATATAGATCCACACCTTCCTAGAGAAATCATATATAAAAGTTACAAAATATGATGATCCTCCATATGAAATAGTAGGGGATGGTCCCCAAACATCAGAATGGATATAGTCTAGGATTTCTTCACTGGTGTATCTTCTGGTTTTAAATCTCTGCCTATTCTATTTTCCATAAACACAATGCTTGCAGAAATCTAACTTTAAAGACTTTAGGCTAGGAAGTAACTCACGATTAGTTAATACCATTAATCATTGTTCACTCATATGACCCAACCATTAATGCCACAGTCGAACAAAATCACTGTCGTTCTCAGATACCACTGTCACATGATCTGATTCAGTCCTCCCTTCTAACAAAAACAGGTTACCAACGTTCTTTGCTTTCATAACCAGTAGAATTCCTTTGTAGACCTTCATAACTCCACCTTGAACAATAGTCTTATAAAATCCTCTGTCTAAGACTCCCAAAGAGATTAGGTTCTTCCTAAGATCAAGTACATGTCTTACATCAGTTAGTATTTTAACAGTTCCATCAAACATCTTAATTCAAATGCTACCAATTCCCACAAATTTAGATGAAATATCATTTCCCATGCAAACTACTCCATCATCTATAGACTCGTAAGTAATAAACCAGTGTCTATGAAGACACATGTGGTTTGAAGCACCAGAATCTAATAACCACTGTTGATCATGACGTGAACTAATACTAATTGACAAAACTTCATCAACTATACTTGAACCTGTTGTTGAACCAATTTTGGTTGCATTTGCTTCCTTCGTCTCTTTTGGAGGGTCTTCTTTGGAGGCTTGTTGTCGCTTCCAAAATTCCTTCTTCAGGTGTCCAGATTTTCCACAAAACCAACACTTGAGCTTGCTCTTTTTGCCCTTCGAATTTGACCGAGAGAAATCCCTCTGACCCTATCCTCTTTCTTTAGGTCTGCCTCTGATCACCATCGCCTCATATGTAGAGACTTCTAGATTGGATTTCTTCCTTGTTTCCTCAGACAGTAAAGCTTCAATAGTATCATCAAACTCAATACTTTCTGTTGAACTGAAACTAATAGAGGTAATGAAATGATCCCATGACGTAGGCAAAGAACACAATAATGTAATTTCCTTATCATCGGATTCAAATTTCACTCCCATGCTAGTCAACTGAACTAAGAGAATATTAAAAGTATTTAGATGATCAACTATCTTCGTACCTTCCTTCATGCACAAACTGTACAATTTTCTTTTAAGGAAAATCCTGTTTGTCAAGGATTTCGTCATGTATAAGCTTTCCATCTTTGACCACAAACCGACTGTTGTCTTCTCTATAACAATGTTAAACAATACATCGTCGACCAAACACAGGCGTATGACACTCATTGCTCTCACATCCATCTCATCCTATTCATCGTCTCTTATGGATGCGGGTTGATTCACTTTTCCCAAAAGTGCCTTCACAACACCTTGTTGCACAAGCAGATCGTGCATTTTAACCTTCCAAATCTCGAAATTGTTCTTGTCATTGAACTTTTCAATTTCAAATTTGACACTCTGCATCTTTTTCATTAGAAGAAACATACACCACTATTTGTAATATCCAAAGCCCTTTCAATAAAGTATGTGGATGAATAATCCTTACAAAATTTAATAAAAGAGTTTAAGTAAAAAAAAACTTTTACTAACCTCTCTTCTGTCCTCTTCTTTAAAAATTGACATTTTAAATTTACTTTATACCTTTTACTCCATAAAAATATATAAGTATATATATATATATATAAAGCCACTTGAATCCACTTTTGAGATATTTAAAGAATAAATTCACTTTTTAATGGCTCCACAATATTTAATTCCAAAGTATTGTTTAATTTAATGCGTCCATACCTTTAAATTCTTTCAAAAAACATGCGAATTTTCCCTTTGGAGATGGGACGAGTATTTCCTTTTGCGAGATCTAGGCCAGCACTGAGATTCCAGTACAACGCTTGCTACGCCAATACAGGTTAGCGCACGTTCCAAAATTGAAACGAAACCAGCGCTCCCTTCATAGGTATATCCCAGCGCTGAAAATGAAAACGACGCTCCCAATTATGCTAAACCAACATCAGTTTTACTCAGAAAAAACATATCCGAGAATTTCTACAACCTCAACATGCAGCTTTCTTTGCCTGCTTCTTCCTCACGCTCTGATACCGCTCTGATACCACTTGTTGTAATTTGTTAATGCGGAAATATAAATTAACAAAAGATAATTAATAAGAATGTAGACAAGAAACACAACAATTTAAGTGGTTTACCCAAAAGTTGGGCATAAGTATCGGTTGTCTTATTATTAAACTAATGGAGATTATAGCAGGCTCACACTCCTCACTCTCACAGCGTCTATGGACATATACCAATTTATAACAATGTACATTAAAAACTGATTATTAAATGTAAACTCATCCATATTCTAACTTAATCATATTAGTTACAACCAACTCTCAATTATAGAATCTGAAATCCTATTCATGAAAAAATTAGTTGTCACTGTTTTCAACAATAGCAGTTCACCGTTCATTATTGATATGGATGTAGATTCAACTCTATATAAATTAGAGTTGAGAATATATTTGATATTATTATATATAAATTGTTTTATTTCTATTTATCATTGTTACCGATCACTCATGATTACATTTCTTCTTCGCAATTTTTGGAGTACAGATCATCAGAATACAATTAATTTTCAAAATAACTCTTAATATTTCATAAAATTTCAATATTATAGAATTTTATGATAAATATAAGATTAACTTAAATTTTTTTAATGATAACTTAAAAATATAATATTAAGTTAATGATTTAATAATTAAAAATATATTTTGATATATTAAAAAAAATTAATTGAAAATATATTTTATATATTTATATCCATTATAGTTGAGAATATATTTAATAATCTTATATGTAAATTGTTTTATTTTTATTTTTTAAAATGCTACTGATGATCCATAAACATTACACTTCTTTTTCACAAATTTTAGAGTGCATATCACTTCTATTAATTTTAATTGAATTAATTTTTAAAAATAATTCAAAATATTTTATAAGATTTCCACTTACTGTCTCAATTTTCAGTTAATCAAACAATCAATCTCAAACATGATTCATAAATCTTAAAAGATTTTGGAGAGTAACTACACAACTTTTTTCAATATTTTATTTTGTTTTAATTATTTAAATAATTAAATATAATAATTATTGTTATTGTTTTTGAGTTTTAAATATAAATTTTGAAAACTTTTACCAACGAATATTTCATGAACTTTGATATATTTAATATTCAAAAATTAATAACATCTCACTTAAAACACTATACAAATTATAAAAACCAAACATTTGTATATCCCATGAAGATATATTACAAACTAGAAAGACTTCCAAAACTTCACAATTTATATTGTAACATATATAACAAACACTCATCATTAAAATAGTTATAAAAAATTATTCAAAATATTTTATAAGATTTAAATGTGCCGTGACAATTTTTAGCTAATAAATTTCAAACATAATCTTAAAAGATTTCAAATTTTTTCTTACAATTATTTTTGTGATTATTATTATTTTTTTTTCATTTTAATTATTTAGATCAATAAATATAATAATATTTTTTAAAATTTAAAATATTTTAATTGTAAGATATTAAATAATTTTTTAACATTTTAAAATATTTTAATTTTGAGATGTTGAATATAGCTAAATTAAAGATAATGATTGTAATAAATATCTTGGTGTATAAAAAGAGGGAAGGTAAAGTGAAACATAATAATTCAAAATAATTGTTAGAAAATAGTGATGCTTATAATGTCTTTAAATTGTATGTAGTTAATAGATGTTTCATAATGTAATTGTTGTAGCAGTAGGGTGCACACTCTCAATGAATCAATTTGCTTCATCATATTTATAAATGAAATTAATAAATCTGAAGTGTGTTGCAGTTTTTATGGCAGTTCGTAAGCATATCACAACATCTAAATTCCCTGTCAGCCCTCTCATCCCCGAAGGCGAAGTGGATCGATCTAGGGATTCCATGGAGGAACTCAATGATTGTGATTTCTTTAAATGGCTGGACAATGGACACACATGCCCCTTCGTCGGCGAAAACCCTTGTGTTGGGGTTAGAAGAGAGCCACACGACTTTTCTCTAGGTGCTTCATCTGCTATCTGCAAAATTCAAACACAAATTAGTTGAAAAAATGCATTTTGAATAACACATTAAACTCCATAAATCTCCTACCAAATCTTATGATCATTCCTCCTGCTAAACCTTATGATCAATGCTTCTGTTAAGAGGTTGATGAAACACATTTAGGGTTTTTCGGTTACTCTATCAATCCATCCTTGGGGCTAAACATGGGTTTTTCTTTCTCCATCAATCCATTCCAGGGTCACAAAAATCCATCCTCGGGGTCAAGCTAGGGTTTTTTCTTGCTCCATCAATCCATTCCAGGGTCCCAAATCTAGATTTAGTGATCCATGGGAAATAGGAAACAACATAGAAGACATAAATAAAGAGTGAGAACATGTAGGTCCCATGTAGTGAGTAGTGGCCACATCTATTGACGCCATCCAACATTTTGGTGCCCAGAAATAAGGCCAAATCCAATGAAGATGAATCCTTGTTTCTTATTCTGCGGTCACAGACGCGTTCAAACCGTAAGTTGGTGGTCATTTGGAAAATAAAAGCGGAATTAAACACACTTTGATTGTGCACTGCTTGGTTACTGTCTGTGCGTGGAATTACCAATGCAAAATATTTGTGAAAATCTCTGAATTCACGAGCCAATATTATGACCTCCAGGCGAATATGCGTGCAAATCTCAAAATTTTATGGGCTTTGCAATGATAGCCGTCGTAAGGGAGATAACGTGTGGTGTGAGCACGCAATTCAACCAATAAAATACATCAACCAATCAATGCTGAGAAAAATATATTATATATTAAAAAATAAAAATGTGTGTTTCGTATGTTTAAGATTAGGGTGTTTGCAAAAAATTGAATTCTCGAAATACGTGAAGATCCCAATAAGAGTATCAAATACATCAACCAATAAATGATGAGAAAAATATATTATTTTACATATTAACAAATAAAAAAAAATGTTCCTTATGTTTAAGATTAGGGTGTTTGCAAATTTTTTAAAGTCAAACTAAAGTAATATGCAGTCAACACATGAGTGAAAGCTATATACTTTCGAGGAGGCACTATAATAAGACAATGAGATAATATATTATAATAAATATAAAGACATTATAAAAATGAATTGTTAACTTTTTTATAGAATGTATCTATATAAATGAGGCAATTTGGTATGTAGAAAGGGTGTTTTTAGTAAATGAAGAAAATGATTTTTGTTTTTCACTTGGTATCAATTGGTTATGCTTTGAGTTCTAGTTATTATAAATTGGTATTAGATCTTTTTGGTATTAGAGTTTGTGTTTCTATCTTCTATAGTTAAGGGAAGGAGAGGATACATCACCCTCTATATCCTACATCAATGATCAAAATYCTATCAAGAGACCAAATCTCTTTTAGAAGTTCATTAGAATTATTTTTCCACAYGAAACCTCATAAAAATTAGTTCACAATGAAGGTATTTCACTTGTTGATCTACATAATTAGATCTTGTAGAAACAACAACAAATAGATCTTGTAGCAACAAAAAAAAATATTCCCACACCATATACATTTTTTTTTCTAGTTTTATGTTTTGAGTTCCATTCCATGTAAATTGGTATTAGAGATTTGTTCCCATCTTCCGTCACCAAGGAAAGTAGAGGATACATCACCCTCTATATCCCACATCAATAACAAATATCCTATCAAGAGACAAACTCTCTTAAAGAAGTTATTTAGTTTTTTTTGTTCCACATGACACCTCATAAATTAGCTCGCAACTAAGGGATTTCACTTGTTGATCTACAAAATTAGATGTTGTAGCAACAACAACAAATATTGCAACACCATACACAATTCATGCAATAAAAACTCAAATCATTTCAATATTCGTGGATAATCTAGTTGATCTAAATTTTTACAACCCTTAATCAACATCTTCTTATAGAATTGATTCAGATTATACTCATAAAAAAACTGAAGGAAAATATATAACAAGAAAACAAATAGATATATTGCAAGAATCATAGAGCTTTAGTAATACATAATTTCTATTAATGAACAAAATGTATAGGAACTATAAAATGTCGAGCGAAGTGAACTCACTAGAATGGTGGTAGCTTATTTATGAGAAGAGATGTGGTGTCTATGCACATTCACAAGAAGATGATTATAATGAGGCTCCAAAGGCCCTTTTAACATAAATCATAAACTATGGGAGCAAAATTGTTGTGGCGATGGCTCAAGCACCCTACAGAACTCTGGGCACAAATATGGAAATATAAATATGCACCGGCCACCTGAGCAGAGAAACTAATCAGATTGAACGATTAGATACATGGATCCAATATATGGAACACAACCTGGCTTAACAGACAACTAGTACAAATTCATTCTTTCTAGGAAATAAGGGATGGGGAAATTGCATTGTTCTAGAAGGACTCTTGGCAACAACAACCGCCTCTAGCCACTTTGGAAGAACTCACCCCTCTACGTCAATCATTTCAACCTGAAAAATTTAGATGGGTTAAGGATCTTTGGAGAACGCCTAACAGGAACCACCATGGTGCACTTGGAAAACTGAACAACATGAAATACACCTCCCAAGAGAAATGGACATCCAGGCCTGGAGATAATGCACAAAACAACGAAAAATATCCATCAGGGAAGGCTCTAACATTCTCCGATGGGGCACTCCATAGCCGACAATTTTTCAGTCAAAGAAGCCTACTATTTGCAAGGGAACTATCAAGATCAGGCCAAGGAGAGAATATGGGGTAAGATCTGGAACTCAAAACTCTGGCCTAAAGTGTCCATCTTCCTTTGGATCACAATACAAAACCGCATCCTCATCTGGGACAATCTCAAAAAATGAGGTTTCACAAGTCCCTCCATCTTCTCCCTCTGTCAGTAACATGAAGAAATGATGGAACACCTTTTCAACCATTTCCATTACAGTCACATAATTTGGGATCTAGGGACTCAAATAATGTGTTCCTCCAATAGAAACATGACCAACATAATTGGAACTATAGAAAATTGGGATTCGATCACTTATCATAACCCAATTCTTGATCGCATCTGGCAGCTCCTATCAGGCTTCACCCTTTGGAAAATATGGAAGGAAAGAAAAAAAAGAATATTCAGATCGAAGGCTTCACCCCCCACCTAAACATGGGAAAAAAACATGAATTTAATCTGGGAAACAATTAAAAGCAGGCAATGGTCCCATGAAGACTCAAAGTGAAGTATGGGAGAATGAAATATCCTCCAAAATTGGAAACTCAACCTTGATGACACAACCCATACCTCAGTGGCCAACCGGTCAACTAGCAACCCAAGAACCTAGTCCCCCCCACCAATAGGATTCATCAAAATAAATTTTTATGGTGCATCAAAAGGAAATCTAGGCCTGACTGGCTTTGGGGCAGTCCTGAGGAACTCAAACAAAGAAATCATCCACTTCGTAGCAGGCTATCTGGGTTTCAACACAAACAAATATGTTGAACTCTGGAGCCTCCTAAGAGGAATCAAGATAGCAACAAGCCACCAACTTAAAAAGATCATTGTGGAGGGGGATTCCCATATCATCTTCTAGCTCATAACCAAAATTCTTCATGGAGAGCACCCTCTGGAAGTCTCACCTAGTTGGAGACTTTCTGGACTCTTGGAGGATTTTGTCTCCCTCTTACAGCCCAACCTCACCATCATCCCCTCACATGTGAAAATGGATGCAAACAAAGTAGTTGATTTCCTGGAAAATGAAGGAGTGGCTTCCATGACAGAGCTAATCCACTGGAATGCCCAAACCTCACCCCGATCTAAACTCTCAAACTGCTGCCTAGACCTGGCCAGGAATGATTACCCAACCCTTGATGGGGTTCCACGCAACACACCATGGCCACGTAACACAGGCCCGAGCCCAACCATAAATATGGAAGGCTGGCTCCCATCCCCTCTCCATTAAATGGGAGCTCGCGATTACTATCTGTCAAGAACTGAAGGAAAGCTCCGTCGTGCGAGCAGAATGACGACCATGGGATTCAATGGATTAGAGACATTAGTGGGAGCATTCATGTCACTCTTGTACACTCTTATCCAACATTGCAGTAGCTCACACCATTTCACCTTCTCCCTGTACTAGGTCAACAACTCTAAGTTATGGTGCAACCACCACAGGACCTCTTGCATGATAGCGATACGCATCACCTCCTCAATGTTGAGGGAGAGAAGCAGGTCGCTCGGTGGCCCTACTTGGCATAGCTTCGCCGCACGACAAAGGAGGAGGAAGTAGTTAGAGAGGGAACTCTCCATAGCCCGCACTCATCTCACTCAGGCTACACTAAACAGAGTTAAGGTTAGGTCACCTCCAATGGCTTATGTGGAGGAATTGATCTCGGAGGAAACTTTACATCTCCCTCCAGAGTCCCTTCTCTTCACTGTGCAAAAGAATTGGCAGCCCCCAAGCAATTTTTCAATGGAAGCCACTGCACCAGTCACAAAGGTTTTCCACTTCACCATCATCATGGAGGAGGCAGAGGATGTTCACACTTGTATCATGGAGGAGGAATTCCCGGAGGAATTCCTCCACCTTGACTCTCAGGATGCCTTGCTTCCAGGTGAAATCGAATTGTCCAACGCCACAGCGAAGGATGAGGAGCTCGAGAAGGAGGAAGATGGGATGGTGCACAGGGATGGCACATAATATTCTACAGGCGAGGTTTTCAGTGGCATGATGGTGGAAGGTGGAAAGGTCCTAACGCCACCACCTATCACGATAGTCGTGGAACCATGGCAAGGCCCCTCGCCCTTCTTCCACCCAGAACAGTTAGTGTTAGTGTTCAATATGCAGAGCCAGATGGTGGATTAGATCCACCGTGACATACTCATGAACCAGTGCATCAACATGTTTTATGAGGCATTCTCCATTGCATCAGCTGGTCAAAAATGTCTGACGTGTGCAAGGCCTTTTGTCCTGCAGAATCAAAATGGGCCTCACAACAATGATCCCAGCGACACAACTTCCAATTCTAATAGGTAATTCCATGGAGTGCAGCTCAATCTGGTTTTGGTGTCCAATTTCTTGCTTAGATGTTAGTTTCAATTCTGGTCCAATGTCCAGTTCTAATTCCAGTCTAGTTTTATTTCCAGTTTCACTTTTGAACAATGATGTAAAGACTGCAGTCCGCCACCTGCCTTGGTTTCCTCTTGGCAAGGAAGATGGAAGGCCTCCATTTTTTGACTTGGACATCACAGGATGCCTTTTCCATTTACAAAAAAAAAGCATAAAGCATAAATGAGAAAACCCTAAACATCCAAAAACATAACCCCGGGAGATGAAATGCCAAAATACTTTTGGGCCCTGATGGGGGTAGTTGATACGTCAACTTACTGATGGCGTAACTTTTGCATACAATCTTTGTTTGGGGCACTTAGTATACCGTAAAAAATTTCTAGCAGAGAAGTAAACATTCCATTCAGTCTAGCATCTTCCTTCGAAAACATGTTAGGCACTGCTGTACCAATAAAACGTCGTTTACGACCTCAAAATGGCCCTAGAAGTTTACGACCCGAAAAACCATAGAAAGACTACCAAGGTGGAAAACTATGTTTTGAGAAAGTGGAATAGGTGGGTGGCCACCGATATCCACCTGGATCATTCATTCCCCCTTATTAAGAAGGAGTCCATGTACTCATCATTAAACTTAACATGCAACCCTATACCCAACAACATCCTCTATAACTCTCTAGCCACCCTTAACCAGTTTTTTAGTTTTCATAAGACATCTTTAGAGAACACTGAGAATTGTCATTCCCTACACCGTTCACATGTTGCTAGGAAATTTTTCACTTAACCAAATCAAACACCTACTTCTAAATGACGTGTCCAATCCTATTAAACATGATCCTCAACTTGTGCTTATGAATTGAAATTATACTTCTATTGATCAAGGGTTTCTCTTCACTTACAACTACGAAATTAAGAATCATAGAGTTAAATTGATTCTTGATAATGATAGTAAATAAAAATTTAGTCCTGTTTTCCCTTTTTAAAGCATTGGATCTTCGTATCACTCCTCATCCCCACCCATATTATCTAGGCTAGGTCACAAATGATGCTAGCTCATTGTTGGTATCATAGATATACACTTTCACATTCACTATTGGCACACTTTTCCAAGATATGGTTTTCTATGATGTTGTCCCTCTTAACTATGAAAAGTTAATTTTGGGTACACCCTTCTGGCATGGTTAGTTTTTCCAACCTGATGCACACACTAATTCAAACACCCTCACTGAGGAAGGACACCCTTATCATTTTCATTCAGCTTCCAAATCTAAAAAAGAAATTCTCTCTGGTTAATATGTTGTATGACCAATCTCTCTCACTAAATGCATTCTCCTTTGAATGATTTATGAAGACAAATATGACAATAACCATTTTTATTTAGAAATGTTGTAGTTTCTTCTTTCCTTTGTAAGGTACCAGATGTATTGTAACAAGAAGAAGCATAAATATTGCAACATATACCAACAAAACAACACACTAATGAGAATAGAAACACCAACAATAATATCTTTATTGGATGAAAGAAATGTTCACTTGCCTCTTTGATGGGGAAAACTCCAGGAGAGGAGAGCTCTATTAAAATAATTTCAAGATGATACTTTCTCATGCCTTCTAATCCTATTTATACTAATGCTATCTTCTAAAGAACATTCTAGAGGAAGATCGTTTTAGAAGAAAAAACTTCTATTATGTCTTCTTACATTAGACTTTTTCACATTTTAAATAGTCCTTATTAACTAATGTCAACCTCTATTACATATTAAATATATTATTCTACCTATGTGAGGGGTTAGGGAGGTTAGGTTCCTAACATGCCTTTCCCCTTGAAGAATATCCTTGTCCTCAAGGCTTTATATGAGGAAACAATTGCAAAATGGTAGCCAACTATGAAGTGCCATCTTTTGGAGTTGTATATTTCCACTAAACTAACACTTCCTTGATGGTGCACTGACAGAGATGACACTTTCACTTTTCCAAGACTGCTTATGGCTACAAGAAAATTGAACCTTCTTCATCCAACTTAGGGAGACTGGTTTGAGTCTAGCACTTATTTCCAAATATTTTCTTGAAGTATGAGACATGAAAAATAAGATAGAGCTTAGAATGACTGGGAAGAGCTAGTTGGTAGGTCACATGCCCCACTCGCTTGAGAATTGTATAAGGACCACAAAATTTGGGGGCAATTTTATGATAGTGTTAAGCTTTGAGTAAGAATACATATAAGGTTCCAGGAAAAGAAACACATGGTCCCCTTCAGTGAATTAATGCTTAGAATGATGCTCATATTCTTGTTGCTTCATGAAATTCTTAGGCATGACCAAATTTTATTTTAGGGTATGGAGAATGGATGATCGAACTATAAGAATTCTGTCAACGTCCTGAACCTTGGACACACCTATAAATTATGAGAGAACTGATGGTGGATTTTCCCCATAGATCACTTCAAAAGGAGTCATGCGAGAGATAGTATGGTAAGATGTGTTGTACCACCATTTAGTTAGGGGTAACCACCGAGCCCATTGATTTTTTATTTTGGATGCAAATCACCACAAATATGTTTCCAAACATTTGTTGAAAACTTTAGTTTTTCCATCGGCTTGGGGATGATAGGCGATCCTGAGATGAAATTGGGTTCCATAGAGCTTAAACAATTCTTGATGGGGGGGTGTTGGAACCTCAGATTATGATTTTTTGTCACACTTCTCCTGGATTTGGACAGTTATGAGATCAACCACTAGTTGGAGATGGTGATTCAAGAGGTCAACCACTAGCTGGAGAAAGTTGGTTGAGCGATCGATTGAAAATTGACAAAAAATGGTCAAGTAGTTGACTATCCTATTAGTTCGATAGTCGACTGACAATCAAAGACAATTAGTTGATAGCCCAAATTATTGAGAAATAGACTACTATTTGGACAAATGGATGGTCGTTTTGACCTGGTTCAAATAACGAGGTTTTTCATGGCTAAAACGGGATCCATAAGTTTTAGGTCTCCAAATCACCAAAAAAACATCTAGTGCTAAAATGGGCCCTACAAATCCATGTTTCCAATTTTCCACCAAGAAAATACCAAAAGATATGAGAAGTTATATAGTGATCCATTTTGGATCATCAACCAGATGAGATATTAGGATTTACTACAAGATGAATAAGAACACCTCCCTAAAAAATGATTCCACCCATCAATATCCATGTAGACATAGATGAGATAGTTATGAACAATTGGTGTAAGTACATCAAACAAACCAAGGTAAAAAATAATTCCATAAATTCCTAAATTTGTTTGAGGTGTTTAAATAATAATTTGGTGAGCCTAAGGGAGGACAAGTGGCTCAAGGAAATAAATAAACATGACCTTCTTCAACCATTGTTATGTGAGATAAGATTTTAATGGAGAACAATGAATATTTTAATGTTAATGAAGGAGCTAGTTACATGTGAGATACGATTCTTATGGAAAACAATGAATATTTTAATGTTAATGAAGGAGCAGAGTTGGAAATGGTGGAAGTTAAAACCATTTGGAAAAAGAGAGATTGTCCCTTAAGAAACAAATTTCAACAAGACATCATCCCTAGTACCCCTCCCCCTCATAACCTTTCAATAGTAAAACCAAAACATCTGGCTTATTCATCAACATTTACTTCCATTATTGAATTGATCAGAATATAGTAGATAATATGAATAAAATTAAGGAGAATATTTCTTTGCATGCGTTTCTTAGAATTACTTAACATCGTGATATAAAATTAAAATATTGAAATATCACATTGTAGCGAAGAAAGCTTATACCATTGTAGGTAAGAAATTGACATCCAAAATTTCAGATTTCCCTTTTACCTTTCAAATCTATAATGGTAATGTGCATAATGGTTTGGATCATTCAAATGAATTTTCTAATCCCATGTTGTACTTAGTGTGCTAGAAACTAAATGCTAAAACAAATAAATCTTCATTCTAAATTATACAATTAGATAAAAAATGAAGGCAATGGATGAATGCAATTTTTTTGTTTTGTTTTAAGTAAGTACAACATGAAGGGTTATAAAAAATGAAGATATCATGTGAATGAAAAAATGTTTTCATTTAAATAAGTGCAACATGAAGGGTTAACAAAGTGATTGATATTGTTGTGATAGATAGTTCCCTTATGAAAAAATCATCTCACCATTATTGGACCCCCTTGTGTTGGTAGAAGTGGAATTGTATATAGCTTGAACGAGGATGCATAAGGCTACGATAGCCATGGTAAATTATAGGAGGTTACGAGAACTGGTAGATAAGTCATAGAAAATACATATGAGGTGGATCTTAGTTATAGGACTAGTAACAGATAATAGGTCAGGAGCCTAGTAGATAGGCAGTAGGGAGTACATATGACTTGGTTCTCTGATCCACTCGAGGATGACATGTGGATCCAGGAAGGAATATTTAAGTCCGATGAAGAGTACATGGAGGAGATATTAAAAACTAAGGCGATCAAGTATAGAAAGGAGCCCTTTTTTAATGCACTTAAGTCATGCGCCAATTTCGAGGAAGTTTTATCGCCAGGTGAAGGCTCAGATGGAATTCAAAATGAGAAAAGTTACATTACGGTCATCGATGACCTATTGGAACTTGAATTGAAGGGAAATATCCAACCAAAAAATGGAACAAGTCACACTCTTTTTTCCCCTCATTCTCCGGATAGACAGGAAGGAAACTCTCCTGCAAAACATTGTCTCAGAAGGGGTTTTGGTATTGGGGTAAAACTGGCGATCCGTAAAATTATGTTGAGTTTAATAATAACCGCATAGGTTTTATGGTTTTAGAAGTTAGAGAAAAATAGATGGGTTACGTTGAATAGAGGGTTTCACAACAAAAATCGTGGAAGTCGAGGAAAAATACCTATAAAATGGTTTTGGGACATGATGTGGGGTTGAAGGAAGTTTATTCCTTATCTATCTTATCACTGGTTGGATTCTTTAGTTATTGGGCTTGCTTGATGGAGGATGTAGGCAGGTGGACAAAGAAAAATTGGAAGCCATTCCTGAGGTACACTCCAGAAACCATGGTGTTAGTCCAAGGCTGGTTATGTTTCTGGTTTAGGAGTGCTAAAGACATGGAAAATATATTAAACAAGGTTTGGTTATGTGGGAGAAGCAACCTCATGCTAAAAAGGTGGACACATTGTCTTAACTTGGAGAAAGATGTTATCAGATTCAGGAACCTATGGGTTTTAATGCTGGGATGCCCACTGACTTTCTGGAACCTGGAAGCGTTCAAAGCAATGAGAGATGCTCTGGGTAAGTTCCTGCATGTGGAATAAAATTTGTTGGAGGGACAGGATCGAAAAATGGGAAAAATATTAGTTGAAGTCGATCCACAAAAAGTATTATCGGAGTTCCTGGAAATTGATTGGAGGGATTTTGTTCACACATAGAAATTGGACTACTAGGGTATCTCGTTCCGGTGCATGGTATCCAAGGAGGTGGGACACTTAAAAAGAATTTCCCCAGAAAATCAAAAAAGCATTCGACATGGAAGGCGGGATGGACAGAGGTCGACCAAGATGTCAAACTTAATGTTGATAAGGAAGAAGAGGCTCTAGAAGGGGACTCATTAATCAACTCAATGAACTCAACTACGCTCATAGGTAAGTTAAAATTACACTTCCATGCTCTCTTTCGTCAATGGAAATGGATTGGTTAAAGATTTTTTCTACAAAATTTTGTGGTAGTAATGAAACCTCTGTTAACTTTAGTAAGTTGGGTTTTAGTAGTCAAAGAGATGTTAGCTCTTGGGAACAGGGAGAAGGGTCGGGACTGGGGTTTGTGTGTGAGGAGGGATTTACTCCAGATGAGAAAGGGGGAGCGAGACTGGAAGAGGGAATTGTTGTTGAGGGGGGATATTTAAACCTAATATACTTAGAGATTTCATCCATAGGGGGAGTCGTTATGGCTGAAGAAACTATTCTGGAAAATCGTAATAAGCATTCACTAGTACCAGAAAACCCTTATGAATTAGTTGAGACAGTGTTGGATGAAACAATTTCTTTAATCGAGGAACCCGGGGATACAACCGGGGATAGGAACTCTGAACTTTTAGAGAAGGATATTAACCAGTCAGTGGAGGACTCATTAAAAAATTTACTACCTTCCTATAAAGAAGTTTTAAATAGAACCCCACTACATTTTTTTCTGGAGAAAAAACTCTCTTTGGATCTAGCTCGAAAAAAAAAAAAGATGGCTCGAATGCAAGTGCTTGTGGGTGGAGAAATAAATTGGATATTTCAGTTAAGGAAGGGACTGTATTTGGGGGGATGGAGAAATATTTCTCGCGAATCAAAACCAGGAGTGCTAGGAAAGTCGTAAAAGAGAAAGAAAATGAGGGAAACTTAAACTTGAAGGTTTCAGAGGGACCACGGGCGTTTAGAGCACATAAAGTCCTAGAAAGAGGTATTAAATGATATTACTCTCGCTAAACATTAGAGGAGTGGGGGAAGATCCAAAAACCTTAGCCCTAAAAATAGTTTTTGATTTGGTAAAACCAGATCTAGTCATGATATAAGAAACTATGGTTGATGGAATAAAGGCGAGAGAGATTCTCTCAAATTTTTTCCCTAATTGGAATTTTTGTGCAGTGGATTCAAAAGGATTCTCTCGAGGACTACTGTTTGAATGGAATCCCAAAAAGATAACCTCAATTCTTTTTTGACTCCTACAGGAATATTGTCGGAGGGATTTCTAAATCAAATCAATTTGAATTTGAAGCTATTAAACTGTTAGGGGCCGTATGTCGAAAGACAAAGTTTTTGGAACAATATAAAAAAGGATGGTATTCTAAAAGATCCAAATCTAATTATGGGTGGCGATATGAACTTCACAACTTATGTAAGATAAATTTGGGGAAAAAATGCTAGAAGCGATCATTTAGTTGCGTACTTCAATCAAATGATACAAGAAGAAGGATTAATCGATTTATAAGCTATAAATCTTTTGCCTACTTGGATAAATTGCAGGGGAACTCAAGATTTTATATCAAAAAGATTAGACCATTTTTTAATGAGTGAATCATTGATTGATTCAAGGTACCTTTTTAGGATCTAGGTGGTTAATGTTAAGATTTATGATCATATGTTGGTTAATGTTAAGATTTATGATCATATGCCAGTTGTATTCCAAATGGAACTACCTCAGCAAAAATAAAAGTTCCCTTTCAAATTTAATTCTGTGTGGTTAAAAGATCCAGATTTTGTATCCTTAGTACAATCCAATTGGTATAAGATGGAGGAGCCTTGCAATATTTCACCAATGATAAAACTGTCCTCAAAAATCAAATCCCTGAAGTCTTTGGTTATAAAATGGGAAAAAAAGAAGAAATTAAAATCTAAAGAAGAATTAATGTAGACTGAAGTCGAATTGGATACTCTATACTCTGCAAACCCTGAGGGAATTATGAGAGATGAAGATAGGGAAAGGATGTTAGAGAAAGATAAGAGGAAGTCAAAACTATTAAAACAAGAAGAGGAGACTTGGAGACAGAACAACATAATTAATTGGTTAAACTCTAGTGATAAAAACACTAAGTTCTTCCATGCTTTCGCCAATTTCATAAAGTAGACAAACACTATCTGGGAGATAAAGAAGGATGACGAAACAATGGCTAATGAACAAAAGGTTTTGGAGAATGAAGTTGTTACCTATTTTGAAAAATGTTTAAAGCTCAAGAGGATCTTTCTATTATAAAAAAATTGGAAGTTATACAAACCTACCCTAGATTTTTTTTAGTGGAAGAAGGGAAAAATATTGCTGACCCAGTTTTATTACTCGAGTTATTGTCTACAATAAAAGGATTTTCTAACTCAAAACGTCTTGGGCCTGATGGATGGAGAATTCAATTTTTTCTGGAATTTTTTTATATTTTTGGGTAAGAATATTCTAGAAGCAGTGGAGGAATCCAGAATTAAGGGGAAGATAATAGAAACTTTGAATGCCACTTTTGTAGCACTAATTCCAAAAAGTGATAAACCTAAATCCTTTGATGGATTCAGAACAATCCTTTATGTAACCTTTTGTATAAGGTAATTTCAAAAATTATTGTGGTTAGAATAAAAAATTTCCTCTCAAAGGGAATATCTAAGGAGTTGTTTGGATTCCTAAAAAATAGATAGATCAATGAGGCTATAAGTATAGAAAAAGAGGCCCTACATAGTATAAAGACTAATAATTCAAAATATGTGATCTTAAAACTAGATCTGATAAAATCATATGATAGGGTTGATTGGAGTTTCCTAAGACTAGTTCTATTGCGAATTGGGATCATCTTGGAAGCGACTGATTGGATAATGGGGTGTTCCAGTTCAACAAATTTATTAGTTTTAATCAATGGAATCCCCACTAGTTTTTTTAGAAGTTTAAGAGGACTAAGACAAGGATGTCCTCTTTTTCCATTATTGTTTTTACTTATAGTAGAAGGACTTAGCAAAATACTAAAGAAGCTTGTGGAGGAAGAAAAAATCAAGGGAATTTCAATAGTGAAAGGAATTAGAATTACTCATCTACTTTTTGTAGATGATATTATTCTATTTGGTAGAGGAACTTTGATAGAATGGGGAATTTTTAAGGAGGCACTTGACTTATTTAGCTATGCAACTGGAATGGATTACAGTGTTCAAAAGTCACAATTTTTGGACGCAGGTTGGACTACAGAGGAGTTAATTCCCTTGAAGGAATTAATACCTTATAAGGTAAAATATTTAGATGATGGTTTTAAATACTTGGTATTTTTTCTAAAACCAAATTGCTATCTGATTAATGATTGGAGATGGCTGATAAAAAAAGTGGAAAAAAAACAATTGGTGTCATAGATGGCTTACTTTGGGAGGAAGGTATATTTTGATAAATTCGGTATTGGAAAGAATCTCAATGTACTAGTTGTCTATGGCAAAGATACCCAAACACATTTTGAATAGTATTAGGAGGAGGATTTTTATATTCCTATGGTTGGGAAACAAAGAGACATAAAGTTTACATTTGGTAAGTTGGGACAAAATTGCAAAACCTAAGAAATGCGGAGGATGGGGTTTCAAAAATATTGTTAGTTTTGGTAAAGCACTGGCTGCAAAAATCATGTGGAGGAGCATGTTTGGTACTGGACTGTGGCATGAAGTAATAATTAAAAAGTATCTAAAAAGAACGTCTATGAATGAATGTCTTAGAAAAGGAAATTCAAATGTAAAAGGTATGTCAAATTGTTGGAAAGCACTTTCTGATTCTCTGTCTATTATCAGTGATTGGTTGGCTTGGAAACCTGGAAATGGAAAGGATATTAGAGTTGGTTTGGATCCATTCATAGGATCTCATTATTACTACAAATTGTATGAAAATTTGATTTCCTTACTACACTCAAAAGGTATTTACACTATTGACCAGGTAGTTTCTGTTGAATCTCGGTTGGCACACAAATGTATTTGGAAGAATACAAATGCTCTTGAATTGACAGGTGAACAAAAATTGGAATGGGAGAACTATGTGAGGGGATTAAAACACTCAGGATTTGCCTTATCTGATGAAAGAGATAGATTGGTATGGACCTGAGATAATAAGTTAGGAATTGTATCTGTGAAACAAGATTATGAGGTGCAATTTATAGAGAAAGGGGAATATGTACACAAATATTGGATGATAGATATTTGGAATTGGTAGATACCACTGATGATTAATATATTTTGTTGGTTGATGATAGAAAATAGAATTCTAACCTGGGATAATCTGACAAAAAGGGGTTTTGATGGACCTAGTAGATGCGCCCTTTGTGGAGAGGAAGAGGAAATGATTAACCATTTAATGGTAAATTATCCAGTCACAAAATGAGTTTGGAAATCACTATTAAATTTTCTTAAATAAAAAAAAAAGTGGGATGGTGGACAATTCAGTGAAAGTTTTTAAATTTGGATGAAGGAGGACAATTGGGTGGAATTACCTTGTTGTATATGCTGGGAAATTTGGAGACAGTGAAATTTGATTATCTTTGAGAATCAACCAATATCTATTCATAATGTAATCAATTGAGTTTTACTTGATATGGGTGATTTTAACAAAACCGTTACTATCCATTCACAAAGAGTAGTTCGCCCCCGTATGATAGAAACAAATTTAGTAGTTGTTTTTTTTATGGGGCTTCACAAAATGGAGGAGAAAAATGTGGTGTGGGTGGAGTACTAAAATGTACATAGGGGAATATTTTTAGTATTAAAATGAACCGTTGAAAAGGAACTAACACTAGAGGAGAACTCCTGGCATTGTGGAGTCTTTTGTTTTTTTTCTCTTCATAAACATGTTCTTGAGGTGGTTGGATATTACAAATTAATTGTTGACTTGTTTTCTCATAAAAACAACTTGCAGGTGATTTTATTACAGCCTTGGATGCCCTGGATTCGTCAGATGAGTGGAATATTCTAGAACTTAAAATTACAACACATTTTCAGGGAGTTTAATAAGGAAGCAAATCAACTATCAAAATAGGCCTTACTTATAGAGGAAGAAAATTTATTTTTTGTAGAAGGAATGGGAGATGGAGCTTGAAGATTTGAACAAATGATTGAATACTAAGTCCATTTTTTTTCATGATTAATTGTCAATCAAAATTGTAATAGATATGGAATAGATTTGATTTTTTGTTTTTTGTAAAAAGTATATATATGGAAGACAATTTTCTAAAAAAACAAAAGTGGGACTTGTTAAAAGGACAGAAGGAGCAATATATTGTAAAGTTTTACTTTATATTTCTAAAGAAGATATTCTTCCCTTTTGAAAAAAAAGATAGTTCCAAGTTCTATGGAATGTTATGGAGAAAATTGTAATATGGAAGGAAAGCCCATATGTTGTATATACCAAAATAAGTACAAAATACTACTATTACATTCAACATTTTTATTCATTTTATCTTTATGGAAAGTGTAAGTTGAAAGAAAGAGAGGGTATTTCTCTATTTTACTTGAAATAATGGCATAAAGCATAGAAGTTAGTATCAAAGAAGTCATAATTAAGTTAAACATCAAATTAGTGTAGAAAATCCCTAATTTACAAAAAAAAATAAAAATTAACAATTTATGTCATTTAAATTATATATATATCCTACCTCTCTCTCTAGACATGGTTAGATTTATATTTAAAAAAATTTAAATAACGTTTCTTTTCCTTTTTAATAATAAGAACTCCTCACCGACCATTATCGTGACTTTTCTTTTTCCACATGCCAAGACTAGCTTTACATATCGTATTGATTGAGAGGCTCCCACGGTGGATTTTCGAGTATATATTTACGTCGATAGGAATCCCCCTATTGGAATTGATGGATTAATCATCCTTTTAATTACAAAATTTAATCCGATGGCCAAAAAGTGAATATGCTGGTATATTCTTCGTCTTACATCCAAATCAATGAATAAGATTGCAAGAACTAACTCCCTTGCATTTATAAAATCGTACATTTATCATGTTTACTTTTTCACTTTTACTAAAAATGATTAAAAAATTACTGTAACAATATAGGATTGCCGCCACGTTTTGTAAAATTATTTATTTTATTTATATGAGATAGGCGATAGATTACAGGCGCCACTTTTAAATTTATGAAAGGAAGGAACAGGTCGCTTCATATTCCTAAAGCGTTTTGGTTTCTTATGTTTTGGTTTCTATGGATACGAATGCACGGGCGACGGTGCAGGAAGACCACTTCATATTCCTGAAGCGTTTTGGTTTATGATGTTTTGGTTTCTATGGGAACAAATGCACAGGCGATGGTGCAGGCAGGCCACTTCATGTTTGAGATGCTTCACATTTATACAATTGTTACACATTATTTTCATCATCCCTATGACCGTTAATGATGTAAACCTATCTGTTTCCTTTAGAGGGGTCAATGGCCTGAGTTCCTGAAGAAAGAAGGGAGAAGAACTTTTCCTGAGAAAAGAAGTTGCATTTCCCTTTGTAAAAACCCTATTAAAGATGATTTCCGCATGCTTCACTATGGCTAGGGTGCGAGAATGCCTGATTCTCGCAAGCTACACCATAGTTGGGTTATGAGAGGTTCATAGGTCGCTCTTTAAGTAGGGTGCGAGAATGCTCATACGTGGGAAAAAAGAGCATATTCTCGATGCTTCTAGAAGGATAAACTTCTATTTAGTGGGATCATCCTAACCTCCTCACCTTACTCTTCAACTTATAAAAGGAGAGGATCTCTCATGGAGAAAGTTATCTTTTGGGATTGGCTTGGAGGAAATTAGCTTTTGAGCTTTTGATTTTGGAGCTTGGATTGGATTGAGCTTTGGAGATTGTTAGCTTGGATAGATGAGCCATTTTGTCAAGATAGATTGTGAATATTACCAGATCTATGCTCTCACAATTATTGGAGTGGAAGTGTGTGAGGAACGAAGTACAGTTGGAAGGGACCTTATGACATCAAGGCCATGGTTGAAATCTCTCTTTCACATTTAATATGATACAATAATATGAGTC
>SNQJ01S0089939.1:3664-17954 GCA_010110895.2 Picea sitchensis | reverse complement strand
AAATTTCTTGATTGGAAAACTATAGTAATGCACTTGGTTAAAACATTTTACCAATAGAATATGGCATAACCCTATGCAACTTGTTTTGACAATTCATTTGTAGAGGGAAACTTAAGTTCCAAGATATTAGTCTATTTATAGCAACATTTTTTTGTTGTCTAACAAAGCTATTAGAGTTTGGATTTTCATCCAAGCTCTTGCCTGGAACTAAAGTGATTGTGGAGTGTGCAGTTGTGGGTCAATTTGTAAAACTATTTTTTTGTTAAAAGTGCTACTAACATCGATAACTATTCATTTTAGTGGGTTCTTGGTGCTTTTTGATATATTGTGATGGTATGCAATAAAATGTATTGATTGAAATACAATGATGCACTTGGTCAAAACATTCAACCAACATAAGGTATACTACACCCATTGTGTCCATAGTTTTGTGATGATTCACCATGTGGAGGACAATTTCAACTCCAAGGTATTAGTGTGTTGGCATCAACAATTCCTAGTGGTTTGACAAATTACTTGGGAGATTGAAGTTTTCATTTTTCATCCCAAATCCTAGATGGCACCAAAGAGCTTTTGGAGTGTGCAATTGTGTATCAAGATATCAAACTAAGGTTTTGTTGAAAAAATTGTTGACATCTATAATTGTTCATTTTAGTGGGAGTTGGGTGTTTTTTTATATATTTTGATGGTATGTGTTACCCCTCACATCTAGGGGTAACTAGAGAAGATTTTTTCTCCTATGCTCCATATCACAGAAATAGTCCCACAGACAATCCACAGTTCTCCATAGATAGATGACCAATGGTGCTTCCCACATTATGCTCAACTCACTCACATTGGATGATTATGGTGTTTGAAATTACATGAGGTACCTTGGTTTCTTATTCCATATTAAGTGTTAATGCCTTATGTATTTGACATGATAGTAGTGACCATGGGTTGAGTCGGATAATGGATCGTGATGCTCAAAATTTGTGCAGTTTACCTTGTTTCACCTTGGTGGTCATCATCACCTTCTAGATAAGTGTTGTCACTCTTGGGAAAAGTTGAACTACTGGGGGGATTTGAGAGGGGTAACATGTCCATATCCCAAACCATACATAACATTCTTCATCTTTCTTGCTTTATGTTGTCCCTATTTTTGGGTTGATCGTCATTTGTCACACATATAGGTTAATGCTTCATAATCCCATGAGAAAAAGGAGCTTGAATGCTCAAGGTTGACACAAATTAATATAAAAAGAAAAAAAGAGCAATATGTTAAAATCAAAATGAAAAGAAAATAAATGGCAAAGAACCGAAAGAAATAAATCAAGAGCAATGCCCCCTCACTATGAGTCCATCACACCAAGTCTTATGCAATGAATGCATATCTCCCATACCTAAACTTGGTAAATTGTATGAATTCTATGAGTTATTGGGAAGTTTGAAGATTATGCTTAATGTGATTTGCCTAATGGCATTTACATTTGATAGGACTCACTTTTTGTGTTGCATTGGATTTGTGTACATGCCTCCAAGTCGATAACTACTTTGTGTCACTTGGGCCTTACTTTGGACGATGTGCTTTGCATGGAGATGATTTGGGTCGAGCCTTGTTCTTTTGGAGGATGTTAAGGAGGCCACTTACATGCTTGAGGAGGTTGTTGCATACCTTGAGGAGATTCTAGCACATATTTTGAGGACGACTAGCTTCAGGAGCAATTATCTTTTGATAGAATGCTCACAATATTGCCATACTAACACCATTAGGTGCATAATGGCCACGTGATTTCCAAAATGTGGTCATAATAGAAGAAAAATTGACACATTTATGGTACTTTTAAAATGTTGCGAGAAGATTATCGTCGAATTTTTTACCACTCATGGGACACCTCTGGAGGAGGTCATTGAGGCTTTTGAAGAGGTTGTTCCACATGTTGAGGAGGATGAATTGGCGCTTGAGGAGAGTTTACTTGATTGGAGGAGTAGATTTGGAGTCTTTTGATTCATTCACTCATGTATCATGGATATTATTGTATAGGTGAAATAACCACGTCATAGTTTATGTATTTTTTACCATATCTCTAGGGTTTGTAAATATATAATGGTGTTTTATATTTTCTTAGGCTAAAATCTAGGAGAATATTATTATTATATTGAGAGGATTTCTAGATCTCTTCATATAAATAGAGAAGCACCTATCATTTGTAACTCATTTCTAGAACTTGTGGAGAACATTACTTGTCTACTTCTTCTCTTTTATATTTGATATGGATGGATAACTAGAGTGACTTCTTGAGAATGATGTCTAGTGGATTGATATGCTCCTGGCTAGGGTTTTGAAGACGAATCAATTTCTTGCGTAAGTGGTCTCACTTAATCTTATGGATGTTGTTTGATGATTTCAAGTGTAGTTGTACTTCTCTAGTGGTGGTGGTGCACTCTCTTTATGTTTTTCATGAACAAGTCCCTCCTTCATAACTCTTGGAAGATTACTAGTGGAGTATGTTCCCTTGAACTACCTTGGAACTTGTAAAGCACTAGGTAGAATTTTTAGGGTTTGTAATGGACAACCCTAACTATCACCCTAGTTCTAGTTACACTTTCTCAAGGGAATCCTAAGTTGACCCCATACTCCCCAAAAAACTAGTAGGCACTAGTCTTCTCCCATCTAGTTAATCAAAAAATCTAAAATTGAAATTTTATTTATGTTTTAGGGTAATTCTAGGGTTTTAACAACTTATATTTAATGTTATGTCATAAAAAACCTTAGATATCTAGGGTTTCTCCATATATTTTTGAGCTAAATTTTTTTTTTCTTGGAACCTTGCCCTAGTTGGTTTTTATTGCATCCTTTTAGGGCTCAAAGTCTTGGTCTTTTTGGGTTGTTACAAGCTCTTAAATTTTAAGAATTAACAAGTTACTTGAAACCCTAGTTTTACCCCTAAATTTTAGTTGATTATAATCTGTTTAAGGGGTTGAATTGCTTGTTTTATATTGTGATTTACTTATATTTATTTTAAGTTTTATGACAACCTAGGGTAATTTTAAGATTTGTATTGTTTTGGGGACATTTTTTATGAAGTAAGAATGTAATAAACCCTCTAAAGCAACCCTAGAATTGAATATCTAAAATCTGAAAATTTACCTTGAAGTATCCACCTATTCTTTGACTTGTATATCATAATAAATTGGTGGTAAATTAGGTAGCTACATAGGAGGACTTAGAATTGACTATGTATTGCCTTAGGAACCCTAGAGGCTACTAGGGAAGCCTCCCTTGTGTTGGATCCATCCTTCACTAAAATGAGGGAGTTGTTGCCTAGGTGACAGTGCTAACACTTCTAATGGTCCACGCATCTTTGTACCTTATGAAGGCTTTTCACTAAGGTGCAAGATTGTGTGATAACAATATGCAACAAAATGCCTTGATTGAAATATAGTAATTCACTTGGTTGAAACATTCAACTAATAGAATGGGGCTTATTCCCACCGTATCCATATTTTGTCAGACTCACTCTATGGAGGACAATGTTAGCTCTACGATATTAGTGTTTTTGTTGCAACACTTATTGACAGTTTGACAATTTGCTTGGGAGATTGAAGTTTGGATTTTTCATCCCAACTCCTATATGGAAGGTCCTACAAAGTGCTTGTGGATTGTGATATAAAACTGATTTTTGGTTAAAAGTATAGTTATCACCTATAAGTGTTTATTTTAGTGGGTATTGGGTGTTTTTTGATATATTTTGATGGTATGAGATATATTGTCTTGATTAAAATACAATAATTTAATTCGATGAAAGATTTGTCCAATAGAATGGGGCTTAATCCCGCTTTCTCCATATTTTTTTGACAACCCACAAAATGGGGCTTATGCCCACCTTGTCAAAAAAAAGTGTTATAACTCACTCCACAGAGAACAACTTAAGCTCCAAGATAACTTTGATTGGACAACAAATTCCAACATATAAGTCATAATCACTTTAATAGAAGAACCTAGGTCAACAACACTCACTCAACCCCAAGATGATGATGTGGCAAGGTCTACACAACTATGTGACTCATTCATGATTATGTGATACAACATACATATATACCAATTATTTCATTAATCCCCATCCACTGGATTTTCTTTCACATAGATTTTTCATTAACCTTTCAATCACTCCCCCGTAATGAAAAATCATTTATTTATATTCCTAACATTTCCTTGAACTTCTCAAGAACGTGTTTCCTTAAGAGTTTGGAAATTTCATCAACCGTTTGTTCAATTGCACCATAATAATTCATTTGAATCAAGCCTCAATTGTGTAACTACCTTGAATGTTGCACATGCACCTAAATATGCTTAGATTGTGGGTGAGGAACTACTTCCTTCCCAAGTTGTATAGCACACTAATTGTCACAAAAAATCACAATGGGAGTTTCTCTTGACAATTTTTTTTTTTATTAGCAATCGACTAGGCTAAACCCTCACAAGATTCATCTAGAGTACCTTTATATGTGTCCTTAGTTGAATATAATGCGACCACTTGCTACTTCCTACTACTCCAACTCATAATAAATAAACCAACATGGAACAAAACACTATATGTGGACTTCGTGTCATATGTTTATTCCATCCTAGTCAAAATTATTATATTCAACTCAGATTAAATTTATGGTACATTGGGAGAATTCCAACTCCCATCTCAATGTTCCCTTCAAGGATGTCAAAATTATTTTATCTACTCTCTAGTTACTCTCTCTAGGATCAAATGTTTATCTAATCACTATGCTAAATGCATAACATATGTCAAGTCCTGTGATGGCTAAATAGATCATACTACCTATAAGTTGTCTCTATAAGGTTTCAAACACTATTTATCATGCTTCCTATTTAGTCATCTTTGTAGAAAAATTTATCAAGGTGTCACAGACAATATAATCTTCCTTTTTGAATCTTTGGATCAAGTCATAGACATGCTTTGATTGAGACATGAATTTTTTTTCTAATGTTTTCCATACCTGCATGCCACGATAGTAATGTAACATTTCAAGGTATGCAATATCAAATGACTGTAGTTGATATTCCTTCACCACTTCAATATCAACTTCAACATTACATGTCAAAATAAAATCATCACATATAAAATATTATTGGTGAACCTTCACTCACAGTGGGCTTCACATGTAGATTTAGATCTACAACACATCTTTGAAATCTTGCTTCTCTAAAATGCTCATCTATCTGTGTATACCAATTTCCATGTGATTGCTTCAACCCAATGATTATTTTTGTAAACTAAAGACAATGTTTTCCTTATTAGGTTCCATGAATTTTGGTGGTAAATCCACGAAGACTTCTTCATCAATCTACCCATTCAAAAAAACACTTTTAACATCCATTTGGTGAAGAATCCATCTACAAAATGCTATAATGTCCAACACATTCCTTGTGGTTTTCCTATTTTCTATGGGTGCAAAAGTCTCCTCATAATTGATTATTTCATTCTATCCATAACCTTTGGCTTCCAAATCCACCTTGTACTTGTCAACAATACCATCATATTTGTACTTTGTCTTGAAACTCCAATTATAACCAATTGTCTTCTTATCTTTTGTCAACTTACCCAAGTTACAAGTTTTGTTTTTCTTGATAGATCAATCTAGAACTACTTAGAATTGCACCTTTAAACATTCTTATCCACCTCTTCATGAGTATATGGCTTATTTTCATTAAGAATTTCAACCATCAATTCATAATTGAATAAAAGTGACTTATCCATATGATTGGTTCTTTTGAGCTACACTTTACTCTTCTGCACAATCTTTAACTGTGTTTGTATTTTGATTTTCATGCCATCAAAATTATGTGGTTATACACTAGACTCTTTAAGTGTTCTCACCAACCACTTAGGTGTCCTTTTCACCATAGTAGATAATTCAATATCTACCTCAAATTCAAGTGGTTTAGGATTTTCAACAACACCTTCACTAATGATGTATTACATCAACAAATTTCTTAGATTTCGCATGCTCTGTGAAACACGACATTTCTCACAAGATTTTGATCCTTAAAGCGCCAAAAATCGATAGGATTTCAATTGTTCCTTGTGGCAAATAAAAATACACACGCACCATCTATATGATACATCTATATGATATGTTTGAGTTGTGCCACTCCTTTGGAATATGCATATATTATATATAACCATATATGCTCAAATTTTTAACAGTAGGCTTGTGCCCACTCCACAATTCCTCTAGTGTAACATTCTAAATAGCTTTAGTTAGACACCTATTTATTAAATAATCAACACACTTATATGCTTCAACCCAAATTCTATATTCAACATACATCATACCATGTCCTAAATAAGATGATTATTGTTCTCTAGAGTGTACAAGGTTCTAGGCTTCCCCTTGAGTCCATCTTCTCTGCAAAATGTGTCAAAACTATTAGATTTTTACTCTCCACCGCCATCAAATCCCAATGTATTTAAAAATTTGCCACTCTACTTTTCAGCTAAATCCTTCCACTCTTTAAAGGTTTAAAATGCCTCATTTTTCTTCTCTAGGAAGTAAATCCACACATTTTTTTGTGTAATCGTCAATGAAGGCCATAAAATATAAATTGGTTGTGATAAATATTGTAATCATGGGTCCACACTTAGTATGTACCCACACTATTATTGACTTGATGTGCCATGTTTTTTTGGTATGGAATCCCTTGCATGTTTTCTCACCAAAATACAAGGTTCATAGATATCAATAGGCTTTTGTATCTAGGATAGTCCATGCACCATGCTCAACTTATGCAATGAAGAAAAACTAGATAAATTTAATTGTCGATACCTCAAATGCCATGATCTACTTGAATCATTTATTCTTCCTCGAAACCTTGTGATATCAGTGCATACCTACTCAAAATGTCATTTGTAAGAAAATTTCCACCTTCAAACTCAACTTTAAGATTTATCTTATTCAATTGATTCATAAATAAAAGGTTCTTCTTCAAACTAGGTATGTGCAACATTTCTCTTATATTTTGTTCCTCCCTTATATGTAAGAGTACATGTACATCACTTCACCAATAGTTGCTAGAGTCTTGTCATCTCCAAACTTGATGTCTCACACCAAAGAGGTTCCCTTGACCAATGAACCTTTGAGAATTATTGTTATTGCTTTATTTTTAGTTTTGTAAAATATTATATTGGGCCAACATTTTTTCCACATAATGCATTTATCAAGGAAACCCACCTGGCACTTCCCCTCATTTCGAGGATGGTACCCAGGGTAAACTAGATTTTGTAGAATCTCGAAGCTTTGTCATGTCGCTTATGGGAATAAAACCTGGGTGGGGAGGATGGCATTCCATCACACAACCACTTGGGTAGACCCAATTAACTAAATTGGACCAACATATGCTCATGTAATTGTATTTATGTTTGCCAAATTTAATATATATCGTTTTTTTTAATTGTGAGGCAACATTATATTTATTTTTGTTTTATATTAATTAGTTCTTTTAGCCAACATGCRTTATAGATGTGACACGTCTCACCCACCTAGGTTGTAGAAATCACTTTTCCGTGCAATGAGCCTTTKCTATCCTCTCATTAATCTAGAGCTACACTCTATGAATTGCCTTCACTAGAAATCGATTGCTCATGTTTCCTCACATGACCTTTCTTCTTGATTGTCTTCATAGTATGTGCTTGATCAAAATTCTTGAATCTAAACTTACTTAGGCATTCCTCTTCTTGAAGCAACATTCCACCAAGGTAATCAAGTGAAACAATTATAATTTGTTATAAAACATTAAAATTGGTCACAAAAGGTTGAAAAACCTTAGTCAATTGAGTGATTGTCAAAGCAACCCAATCCTTTTGATCCACAATATTGCCAACAATAACTAGTTGGCCATGCAAACATATATGCAATTTCCACATAATTAACAACAATATCATTGTCACCAAGCTTCAAAGGCATACAACTAGTTGCATAAGTAGAGTACTTCCAATTTTTGAGGTCTCATATGGATTCTATAACATGGTCCATACAATATGTGAACTTTGTAAGTTATTGATTTGAGAAATGATATGGTAAGATATAATATAATCAATTGTGTCTTTCTCATCTTCGTCATGATCCTCAAACTTCACTAAATCAACAACGTAGTAGGAGAAACTTCCTTACAATCTTTAACAACTTCTACTTCATCAACACATTTTGTATACAAAAATTCCAAATGAAGTAGTTTTTACCACTTCAAGTACAAGAACACTTGAAGATATTAATGTGATTATCCCCCTAGTTTAACAATCTCCACACAAAACTGACTCTTCAAAACAAGATTTGTTATTCTAGGGTCAAATAACAAACATCTAGGATCATTACAACTTGTCTTTGTAAATTTGCTTCTCCAGAATCAAAGAAACCCTAGATATGACACCATGTTGGAAAGTGACATGTGAATATGAATTGCACATAGTGTTTTTCTTTTGCACAACACCACTCGTTTTTTTACAGAGGCTTACCATGTGGTTCATGCTATGATAAACACACTTGACCTTAATACTCTATCATCTCTCATCAATGTATTTTCAAAATACACAACCTATTCGATAAAGTGAAAATGTACCTATGTAACTACCAAGTACAACATTGTTATATTCCTTATTTACAAAAGATATAGTTTGCATTACCATGCATTAATTATTATTATTTTTTCCAAAAAGAAAAAAAAAACTTTTATATTATTCCTCAAAGGAAAATATACATGTTTCAGTCTGGTCCACAAGCCTCTTTACATGCCTATCATTTTTTCTTTACAAAAATCTTACAGTCTACTCATATGAAGATATTCTAGATTTCATTACAAAATTCAAATCCATCATGCATTTCTAAACTTAAGAAACTTTTCCTTATCTTATCCTTGTCCACTGGAATTCTCAAAGACGAAATTCCATGGCTTCTATTTCTTCACCATCTAGCAATTCATAGTATTTGAATGCCCCAACTGCCAGTAGCAGAGCTTCTTTTGATAGTTCGTTTGCCTTGGTATTGAGCTCGTGGAATATGTGGTGGAAAGATAGCCATTCAAAAGACTGTAAAGTAAGCTTAATATCTCTCATGATATTGGCTAATCTTATGTCTTGAGCTGAGTTCTTTTGATTGGCCCAGTCAATCACCAATTTGGAGCCATTGAAAACTTGGAGCTTCCTGACATCTATTTTCATTGTTGTCTCTAACAATGTCCATAACGTTATGAATTCTGCCTTGTTTTTGTTGACGGTACTGGGAGCATTATGAATGTAATGATATTGTTTTATAAAAAGAATGACCCCAACTCCACACATTGGTGGGTGCCCCTGGATGGCACCATCAAAATACCCCTGATCATTTTGTAATCTATGGATGGAATAACTAAAATGAGCGGTTTTACAACTTTTGGGTATTCTCTGAATTCAACAGTCCGGTTTAGAGTTAGATTCATTGTCACTTCTGGAGGTATTAATTGGTCATTAAAAATTGATTTGTTGCGATCCCACCAAATATTGGATGTGAAAATGCTTGGGAGCCCCGAGTGAAATTTTGATGATATGTCCTGTAACCAATCCTCGAGGCACTCTTAAATATTTTATTTGTTCCACCTTGAATTAATTTTAAGTTGGTCCTTCACCGCCTTCATTACCTGGGTTGCATAAGGGAAAGAAATGACTAAGTCAAAAATTCATTCAGAGTCTTATTTACAAAGTGGACATCTTCTTGGGCCACACTAGCCCCTTTTTATTCCAATGTCCCATGTAAACAATTTGTTATTGAGGGCAAGCCATAAGGTGATTTTACATCTAAGAGGAGCTTTAATTTTCGAAAGCAGTACCCACCAACATTTTTTGGGTCCTTCGAACTTTTCTTCCCACCAAACTTTATAACCCAACTTTGTTGTAAAGGTTCCATCCTTCGGGTTTTTGGGCCAACATAAAGAGTTTGCAATTTCATCATTGAGGATAATAAATTTTTCTCATAACAGGCCAATATATTTCTCACATTCCTCAACTAAATATTCATGGAGGCTACGTCTTTCCAACCTGAGCGACCTCTAGGTTGAGGAGAGCCCACACGAGCATCGTTTAATGAGACTATGTTTTGGTTTTGAAGAAATTGGTTGAGGGGATTGGCGAGGTAGAAGTTGTTTCCTACACCCAGCCAAGGATCCTTCCCTAGAAGGATGCTATGTCTATTCCCTATCTTCCATACTGCCCATTTTCCCACAAAAGGGAAGGCATCAATGAGTGCCTTCCACAAAATATATCCCTTATAATATTTTAAGGGAACTCGGAACCACTCCTCGATTGTCATATTGGTGAAATATTTGGAGTTCATAACACACATCCACATTGAATTTACTTAGGTTAGCCTCCACAAGTTTCTACCTGCAAGGGCTCACTCAAAGGGGATAATGTATTTTAGACCCCACCCCCCTAAATCTTTTGGGAGAGAAATGGAGGACCATTTTTCTAAGTGGATCCTGCTTGGTAACTTATTACCTGCCCAGAGATATTGGAAGCTCAATTCGCGTATCTTTTTTCAGCACCCCCTTTAGGATGGTTGCAATGGATTTCTAGTATACTGGAATACTTTCCAGGACTACCTTGAGAATAACTAGTCTTCCTCCTCTAGATAAAAGTCTATTCACCCATATTGAAATCATGGCTTCCACTTTCTTAATTAGCCATCCCCAATCCTTTCGTCTATAGCAATCCGGTTTAAGGTAAAAACCTAAATACTTAAACCCTTCTTCAAGGATTTTTCTTTGTGTAGGGATAATGCTACATATCGCATTAGATTCATTTTACTAACAATTATTAAGGATAATTCAAGAATCTTCCATATTGATGGACATATATGTAGCTTAGAAATACCAGTTAAGGATTTTTCTCAGAGCCTAGAGATTGCCCTGAGTTCCATTCACGCTACAAAAAATGTCATCAATAAACAAAAAGTGGGATACGATTTTCGAATCTGATACCATGACTCCTTTCAAAACCTCGTTTTTTCTAGCTTCCTTTATCATTTCAATAAGGGCTTATGCTATAATCAAGAATAGAAAAGGAGAGAGAGGGAATCCTTTTTGAAGCCCTCTCGAAGCTTTGAAGAACCGAGAAGGGGCACCATTTATTAGAACAATGAAGGATCAGCTTTGGAGACATCCCATAATCCATTTGACTGAGTTTAAGTTCATCCCTAATTGTAGAAGAACCAATCTCAGGAAGGTACAATTAACTCTGTCATAGGCTTTAGACAAGTCTAGTTTCAAAATTGTTGCTTTAAGGTTATTTTTTTTAGCAGAGTGGAGGACCTCCTGCGCTATTTCTACCGCATCATGGATTTGTTTGTTCTACAAGAATCCAAATTGTTCCTCGCCTATGACTTCACTTAACATTAGTTTTAAACACCTTGCAATTATCTTGGTTATTAACTTGTAGATGCATTACAACGAGATATAGGACACAAGTCCCAAAAGGAGGACGTTTCTTGTTTCTTGGGGATAAGACATGAGAATGTAGATTTAAGACACCCATGAATATTGCCTACCCCGTGGGATTCCCTGATTGTCATCAACAAGTCTTCCTTGATCGGGTCATAAAAATGTTTGAAGAATTTGATTGTAAATCCATCTAGACCTGGAATCTTTCCATTTTTCATGGATGAGAGAGCAATAAGTAATTCTTCCTCCGTTACTTCTTCTTCCAACTCCTGATTCATTTTGAAAGAGAACACATGTTGGAATTTAGAAACTGCATCTAGGATTTCCTGAATTAGACATCCTTCTAGGACTACAAAGAGTTTCTCAAAGAACCTTGCCCCCACTTCTTCCGTCTTTGGGAAGGAGCTACTCGTCGTTCTATATTAATTTTTAATTTCCCATATAGTGTTGAGGTCCCTTCTGAAATTCACAAGTTGATGAAAGTATTGTGTATTGTTGTCCCCTACTTCTAACCAAAGCACTTTGCTTTTGCGTCTCCACTCCTGCTCCTCTTTTTCTAACCAAGAATGGCTACATGCCTCTAAATCTTTTAAATCCTTAACTTGGGATGGGATGAGATAAACTTCATCTATTTTTGAGATCAGAGTTGACATATTGTCCTCAATTTCTATGATATATCTTAACCTCTGAGTCTTCGAGGTGGGCAACCATTTTTTAGTAGCTTTTTGTATCCTTAGCAGGTTTTCTGCAAATTGAAATATCAAAGGGTCAGACTTTTAGGAGGACAACTTAATCCAATTAGAGAAGACCAGTCTTTTGAAATCATCCTCCTCCAACCGGACCTAACTAATCATTAGAGGAGATATGGGCGATTTAGATCCTCATTTCCATTAGAGAAGGATAGATATGTGGTCGAAGATCCCTCCTTCTCCTATCGATTCTTTAAAGTGAAAACCTGATTCCAAGAAAGACTTGAAAACTAAAAATATATCGATTCTTTTGGAAATTGCTTCATTACCTATTCTGGAATTTCTCCAAGTAGGGGTGATTTTAGTTGGTTCCACATCCACCCAGTGAAGGTTCTCTAGGAAGGGAAGGAAGAACCCTCTTTCTTGATCCTCCCTGGAAAACTCCCCCCACACTTCCCTTGAGGAGAGGGTGAAATTAAGATTGCCTCCTACCATTATTTGGGGGTCTCTAAATGATCTAAAAATGAAGAAGACTTGTATTCTTGAAAATATTTGCAAGTTTTATTTTATGTGTTAAAATGAAAATGGATCAACTTTGCAACACAACTTTTATATAAATTACTCATTCAAGATGCAATAAACAGTGAACATAAAACACATAACACAGCAAATGATAAAGGAGTTCACCTCTCTCTTGGGCTACATCTCCTGGTCCAGCTTCCAATGGATCATTTGTATTATTTGCTCAAAGTGCTCAAATATGTGCTTTACAATGCTCAAAATGCCAAATAGATGGCTCCAATGGCTCCAAAATGTCCAAATACCCCTAGCTGGGCTTTTTCGGCACCTCGTTTGGCCAAAAATTGAAGAAGATAGGCTTCCTGGAAGTCTCCCTTCAAGCTTGTTGTCTCTGCATCGACATATTGCACCCTTGTTGGCTCAACCTAGTCCCCACGCACTTTTATGCGTTAAAACTCAGCATCGGACACAACCGCACAAACCATGCAAGTTGTAGGATGGTTATGGGCGCACCTAGCCCCTAACCGCCAAGGCTATGGTCGTGTGACCCATATGACTGCGCGCAAGTGCAAACAAGGGCTAAAGTTTAAAACCATAACCGTGGGGGTTAAAACGCGCTACCACAATGGTCACATGTGAAACATATAACCGTGCACATTAACAGAATGGTCACATATATATATAACCACGCACATTACAATGGTCATATGCAATACAAATATAACCATGGGCCGGGGCTTAGCCCCGGCCCAGTTCGCGCCCCAATTCACATAGTTTCAATATTAATATAATCAAACGTATACATATGTTATGTAAAACATGTGGGCGCACCAGTTGGGTGGCCCTTCCCAAGGATTTACCCTGCCCAGAGGTCACGGGGTCGACTCCGGCCAACAACATAACTTTTAAACCAATACATAGGTGACACGTGGCGGCCATTGATTGGGCCACATGTCGCTATCCCATTCACTGCAAACAAGCCACGTCACATGCCAACTATCCACACATCTGTCTGCCACGTGTCGTATGGCCTGCCACGTGTCGTATGGATTTCCACGTGTCATATGACCTGCCACGTCAGCGTCCGTACGGACTGTACAGTCAACATCCCTTTTTTTGCATGTTTGTCATTTTGAACAGAACACGATATCTCTCGCTCCCGACATCCGTTTGAACCCAAACGAGTTGCGTTGGGTTCGTAACGACGAGGCCTAATCTCCCATTTGATTTGAAGCGATTCTGAACACTTTGAATTTTTGACCGAAATTTGATCCCCTGGATCACTAAACGCACCTGCATCTTTCAAGTCTTCCCAAAAGGGGACCTTGTTAGCGTAGGGTCCATAAATGTTAAGTAATAAAAAGAATAAAATCGTTGTCTTTGTGTCTTACCTTGACTGAGATTGAAGATCGGAAAGAGGATGAAGATGAGGCCTTAAAATCTGGGCTCCAACCTGTTATAAGTCCTCTAGACATGCCCTCTATGTCGACTGCATAAAAGGACCATTTTTTGAGCCATGACTCAAAAGTCTCCCTAGATTTTTCACTCGAACACATTGTCTCCTAAATGAGGATGATATATCGTTTAAGGCTCAAAATTATCCTCTTGAGGGCTATATTTT
>SNQJ01S0089938.1:368-33091 GCA_010110895.2 Picea sitchensis | reverse complement strand
CTGGACCATTGGAAAGTGAATGTCACATAAATCATGAGCGGAGAAATATGAACTTGGGGAAAAACTTAGGATAAAGCATTTTATGGGTTTTTCTTCAAATTTCAAAGAGATACCACCATGGGGTTTCGAACAAACTCTTCCTAGGCAAAGGGTTCATGGTGTAACACTTTCATCGATCTGGTTATATGGTTGGTAAGACAAATTAAGCAACTAACCTACTTGATAACCTATTTTTCTAGGACAATTAACCCAGATTAAACTGTTGGGTTAAGAAATTACTCTACCTAAGGGCTATCTGACCAGGATTAGACAGTCTGGTCAGATTTATTCACTAATCTAACCTAGGGGCTATCTGACTAGGATTAGAAAGTCTGGTCAGATTTATTCACTAACCTATGAACATCAAATTTAAAAAGAACTTGGCCATGCTTGAAAGGTATGGCCAAGTTACTGTTATTGCATGGGGCTTTTCTTTCAATTCTTTTATGCCCTCTTTTCTTTTTATTTTTCCTCAAATTATTTGCAGAATGAAAAATCATTTGTCAACCAAAATACTAGAACAAATAATATCTCAGTCACCAGTTGATCCCCTAATTTTATAGGGTGATAACAACATCAATCTTTTGCATGGGAATATTGTGATATGAAAGGTATTGATCTGCAACTCTACACACACCACATTTACATTGAAAGAGATGCTCGACCTATCTGATGGCCGCAGAGGAGACTAAATCCCCATCTCAGGGATATCATTAAAGAAGAATTACAAAAGCTATTGGATGTAGATTTTATATATCCCATCTCAGATAGTCGGTGGGTTTCCCCATTAGTGATCGTCCCAAAGAAAAATGGGAAATGGAAAATCTGTGTTGACTACAAGGAACTTAACAAAGCCACTCAAAAAGAGCACTTCCCTTTTCCTTTCATCGATCAGGTCCTAGATACTTTGGGGGGGAAGAAATTATTTTCTTTTCTAGATGGTTTTAGTGGGTACAATCAGATTCAGATTGCCCTAGAAGATCAAGATAAAACTACATTCACATGCCCTTGGGGCACCTTTGCATACAAAGTATTTCCCTTTGGACTTTGTAATGCTCCTGCCACTTTTCAAAGGGCCATTCTGAGCATATTCAGCGATCTGATCAGTGAACGACATGAAGTCTACATGGATGATTTCACTCCTTATGGTGATGAATTCGATCAAGCACTGAATAATCTGGAGAAGGTACTAGAATGGTGCATTGCGACCAGGTTATGTTTAAGCCACGAAAAATGTCACATGATGATGATGGAAGGTGTGGTACTAGGGCATTATATCTCTGTAGATGGAATTAGAGTAGATCCAACAAAAATAGAGGTAATCCTTAATCTACCTACACCACACACACAAATTGAGGTACGTAGTTTCCTTGGCGCTTCAGGATACTATCGTAGATTTATGGAAAATTTTGCAAGAACCTCTGCACCTTTACATGATTTGACTGGAAATGTAGAGTTTCTATGGTTTGGAAAGTGTGATGTGGCATTTGCAGGAATCAAGAAGCTGATCTCGACAACACCGGTGTTGAGGGGACCAAATTGGAAAATACCATTTCACATCTCCACCGATGCATCAGATATTTCCATAGGCATTGTCCTCAGGCAGGAAGAAGACAAGAAACCCTACACCATTTATTTTACTAGCAAGAATCTTACTATAGTTGAACTTAATTATACAATAATGGAAAAAGAATTTTTAGCTGTTATACATGCCATCAATAAATTTTGTCATTATATAACAGGCTATCCAGTTATTTTGTATACTAATCATTCTGCTATTAGATCTCTAGCTAATAAACCGATTACTAATGGATGGGTCACTCTATGGTTATTACTATTGTAGTAATTTGACATCACCATCAAAAATAGACCCAGGAGAGAAAATCTTGTCCCAGACTTCCTATCCCACATACCCAAAACAGATGACTCCTTAACAGTTGAAGATCAATTTTCAGAAGAGCATCTGTTTGTCGTAACTACAAATCCACCTTGGTACGCTGATGTGGAAAATTATCTTGCGGCAAGAAGATTACCGACACATATATCATCAAGGGAAAGAAAAATGTTCATCCAACATAGTACACAATTCACCTGGATCAACAGATATCTCTTCCACATAGGAGCAGATCTCCAGATCTGCAAATGCGTACGAGACGATGAAATCTACGACATACTAAAGGCTGGACATGATGAGCCCTATGGTGGGAATTTTGCAGACCACAGGACTAGACACAAAATTTTGCATATGGGATATTATTGGTCCTCAATATTTAGAGACGTGATGAAATATGTCCAGACCTGCGATAGTTGTCAATGGATGGGAAAACTAGGTCAAGCTGATGAAATGTCATTGAAAGCACAAGTAGTTGCAGAAACATTTGAGATATGGGCACTAGACTTCGTTGGCCCTGTTAGTCTCTAATTTTTCTTTTGATCTAGTCTGAGAAACCTTAATCCCAAACCCTTCTTACCTGCACTTCATTATCTGCTTCCAGTTGATTTTGATCATTGTTTTTAGTGTCTTATTGTTTGCATTTCAATTTTTGAGTAATTTATTTAAGTTTGGAGTTGTAAGACATGGTTTTAAATGATGTGTCACTTTATATGTCTGTTTGAAATTTAAAAATTCAAATTATGCTAAGTCATTAATAGTGCTATGGGAATAGCCTTATTCCCGTAGCGCAAAGATAATCATGCCTTGATATGCGCCTGTCACCCAGATTTCGTTATGATGACACAGATCGTGGTTTGAGAGTTCACATGTGTCCCACAGTAGCTTTGGAATCATTTAGTGATTCAAACCATTTCATGATCAGATTGCTCTGTACCCGCAAAGGACTCATTTCAAATCGCCCAATTCTCAACGATCATTATATTGAACCTGTCATTCTATGTCTGATTTTGTTGAATTTTAGGCGCAGGTATTTGCTCAGAAGAATGATTATATACTAACAGATTACAAGTGGCAAATTCAGAATCTGAATCATGCTATTTTTAGCATTGTGTTTTAATGGCGCCTAAGAGGAGTGGACAGGTAATCATATTAGAACCCGAGGGTGTTGAACTCCTCGAAGCTTATACTCAGATGGCTCAAAGGTTTAGAGATGCCAGGTGGTTTGAATTCCTTACCACTTTTCAAGGTTACGATGAGAAGGTCTCCATGGAGTTTGCATTGAACTTTGATGGTCACGAGGTGGAGATCAGGAAGATGCTGAAGCTGGTGATAGAACAAACAATTGTCAAGGCTTGCAAGTTGGTGGTCAATGACAGAACAAACATGTCCTCTCTGGTTACAAATTCCTACACCCTAGATGTGTGAAAGTAGCAATCACTCCTCTCTCCCGTCATGGATTAAATGCTTCATTTCTAGCATGTCTCATAGACTCTAGACATATTCAATTTGTTGATGCCTTGATAGGAGCCATGCAGCATAAGAGTTAACACCTTGCACTCAATTACAAAGTAATCTTCAAAGTCACAATTACTCTCAATCCTACGGTAGTGCATGGTTGTATGAAAGGAGAAAGTGTAGTAATGCACACTAATTATTATAATCAGGCTATTACTCCTTTAACAATTTCTTGGAAAGAATTGGAAGTCCAGTTTTAGTAGAAGATGGATGGTAAATACTACTTTTATTTTGGAAGAAATCAAGATGTCTGCAACAGCTAATACAAAGATTCAAAAGCTAGACAAATCTAGATCCAATATTTGTTTTGGCAACAGTTTTCCTTCTACTTCAAAGATTGAGGATTTAGATTGTCTTCATGAAGAAGTCATTATTGAGAAATACAACACTAAATGTAAAAGGCTTAAATTTGTGGGAAGAAAACCATCAAACCATATAGTCATGATGACTTCTGAATTTAAGCTACCCAGGGAAAATGAGCATCATCAACATCCTAATCCATAGAAAGAAACAACTTATATTGAAGGGACATTCCCTCCATTAAGAGATTTTGTCAAATGGTCTGAAGATGGTCAGATTAAATGTCTTGCAAAAAATAGAGTAGCCTATAAAACGAAAGATGATATTGATAATTCTTTATAGCTGCAACATTGGCAGAACATAGCTTTAAAATGTTTTTCTAATAATCTGGATGATGTTGCAAAAGAAGTGCATACTGTCTGAAAATTTTTTGATGATCATCTCAAATATATGTCTGCCACAGAACATGCAGTGATAGGCATTGAAAAGGATATAGAAAAAATCTAGAAGCAATAAGATGCCTAAGGTTCTACACAATCCAACAAACAGAAGAAAGGCAAAGGCAAAAAGAACTTCATTGCTTAAGAAACCAGTAAACGAAGGTAAACAAATGTTTTCATTATCTACATGACCTATAACGAGAGCTACAACCAGATCATCAAAGCTGAAGCAGTGTTTTTTGATGACAAAGACTATTATTTTGCAGAACCATAAAAACTACAGGAAATACTTTGTTTTTTTACCTGTTATAGTCTTTATCTTCAAGAGAGGTTACATAACAGCTAGAGAGGAATTTGTTGAAACCAAAAGAGGTTTTTGTTGGGAACATGCCCCTTCTCAAAAAATTCTCTTGATTTTTACACAAAAATCACATTTTCAGATATTCGAATTGATCTTTGAGGGCTAATTTTCTGATAAAGCTACAGGAAATACTCTATTATTTTTACCTGTTTTAGTCTTTTTCTTCAAGAGAGGTTGCAGAACAGTTGGAGATGAATTTGATGAAACCAAAAGAGGTTTTTGTTGGGAACAAGCCCCTTCACAAAAAAATCTCTCCATTTTTACACAAAAATCACATTTTAAGAGATTCAAATTGATCTTTGAGGGCTAATTTTCTGATAAAGCTACAGGAAATACTCTATTATTTTTACCTGTTTTAGTCTTTTTCTTCAAGAGAGGTTGCAAAACAACTAGAGATGAATTTGATGAAACAAAAAGAGGTTTTTGTTGGGAGAATTTCCTTTCACAAAAACCTCTCTATTTTTTTACACATCTATCACCATTTAAGAGATACGAAGAGATTGTTGGACCCTATTTTTCAGGAATTTACCAGATTTGTTTTCCTAAAAAATCTCATGGACAACAGTTGACAAGCCACCTCATCAATTCAAATTGGAGATCAAATTGGATATTCTCCTTGATTATTTGCAACAAGAAACTAAATATAGATGAGTAGGTTTTCAGATCCATTTCTTTTGGATCTTGATAATTATGTATTGTTTCTATATAAACTCTGTAGAATGAGAAGTTAATGGGGGAGGGGAAAAATTGGAGATCCAAAGGACTTATTCTGAAACTCCTTGTAAGGCATTATTATTCTATCTGACACTTAATAGAAAAGGCATATGGATGGTTAGACACTCTTTTCTACTCTGTTATTTCTTTCTTCATGCTTGAATTCATTATTCAGATTGCAATGCTTTTTTATTCTTGACTGTTAATTAATATAGTGAAAATTTTACTGTGGAAATTAATTTTCAAGTTTTGATATCACACTAAAGGTCTTGTTTCTTTATGATATTCTGAGACAAGAATTTATGTGAAGTTGACAAATTGAAGGCTTCAACTTCTATTTTTCTTATTTGTTTAATCCATCTATGTGACTACCTTTTAACCAGTCAATGGGATATTTTCTGTTCTTATTCTGATTTTCTCATTTATTTTATTACCTTGAGTCATTTTTCAACCACCATATTCAAAAATCAAACCATAAAAACCCTCAAAACACTTTTACAATAACTAAGATGTGCTAGGCTTGACCCTATAGCAGTCTAGGAGCAACTTCTAGCACTAAAATTTTTGGTGCCACTATCGGGGAAGGAGACACAAAGTATTTATCCCTGGGAGAATGACAATGATCATATCCACTTCTTGATGGTGAAAAGGAAGGGGACAGATACATGGCTGTAGATATTTCACCATGGTGACTCCATTGTCTAAAGATTAATAGGCGACTCCACTGGATCCAAGCATGGAAGCCATTTTGGCTCAAAGGTTTGATTTTTATGATTTTTCAGATGTCATTGGTTTTCCAAACCCAATTCCTAGCAGAGATGAATGGGAAGGTACACTTCCTACATTTAAAGGTGAAGATTGGGAGGTTTTGACTGAGCATCTGCTAGATTTTCATGATTTTATTCATGAACGTCAAATTGTGCATGAGGATNTTGCTTTCAATATATTTTGTAAAGAAGATTTTTCAGCTGAAAGTCTTTTTGAAAATTGTTGTGATGAATTTGATAAGCATATTTAGTAGAAAGAAAATGTTTCTTATGATTGCAAGAATGAAAATCATGTTGTTGAGGAATATTTTCCAAATCTAATTGATAATAGGAAAGATGACTGCATAGTTGTGAATGCATTAGATTTTGTTTCTAATGCACCTGTTGTCTTAGATCTGAATGAAAAAATAGTTGAAGAAGAGGTCTTTCCTCAACTCCTTCAAGTGGAATCCTATGATATGTTGTTACATGTGATTAAGAAGGAAAATCAAGAGGCTTCTCATCAAGAACAGATATATGAGGCAGCATATGGCAATGCTAGATTTGATCAACAGGTTTATGAGAACATTATGCCAATTTTTCATGTACAGTCAGAACCAGTATATGGAAGTATCGAGCAGCAAGAAGAGGTAACCATTTTCAGTTATCAATCTACTTCTTTCTATGAGCCGGTAGCCATTTATGTGGATTTATGTTTCTTAGAATATTTCAGCCTTGCTATTTTTGGAATTAAATCAGATGAGGGTTGTAGGTATGTGTTACAAATTAAAATTCTGTTACACATAAAGAATTCTTCTCTGATTTCTATCTACGTTGAAAGAGCTTTGGTAAATGGTTTGATGTTATCATGGCTTCATTGGAAGCATGATCCATTTTTTATTGGTTAGAAGTAGGAATAGATAGAAGAATAAGCTCGCCATCAAGTGTGAGATTATTTTCAGTCTGTTAGTTTGCAATAAAAAATTTGGTTTCAGTTTTGAAATAAAGACTCCATGCCCAATGCATATAAAGCACTATTGACAAGGGTATTTTTGGCTTCAAATGAGGAGCAAAGTTGCAGAAGTTTGGGCCAAATTTGAATGATATTGACTGGCTCCATAACCTAATGGACTAGGCACAACACAAAAGAATGTGAATGTTTGCAGAGACAAAAGTTTGTAGGTTGTGTTGCATGAAAGCATAGAGTAAAAGGTGCAGTGGTCTGCTTGTTCTTGATGCCTCATGGGGAGAGCATAATCCCCCAGAAGGAGCATGTCTTAGTCTCTAATTTTTCTTTTGATCTAGTATGAGAAACATTAATCCCAAACCCTTCTTACCTGCACTTCATTATCTTCTTCCAATTGATTTTGATCATTGTTTTTAGTGTCTTATGGTTTGCATTTCAATTTTTGAGTAATTTATTTAAGTTTGGAGTTGTAAGACATGGTTTTAAATGATGTGTCACTTTATATGCCTGTTTGAACTTTACAAATTCAAATTATGCTAAGTCATTAATAGTGCTATGGGAATAGCCTTATTCCCGTAGAGCAAAGATAATCATGCCTTGATATGTGCCCATCACCCAGATTTCATTATGATGAAACAGATCGTGGTTTGAGAGTTCACATGTGTCCCACAGTAGCTTTGGAATCATTTAGTGATTCAAACTATTTCATGATCGGATTGCTCTATACGCACAAAGGAATCATTTCAAATCGCCCAATTCTCAAAGATCATTATATTGAACCTGTCATTCTATGTTTGATTTTTCTGAATTTTAGGTGCAGGTATTTGCTCAGAAGAATGATTATATACTAACAAATTGCAGGTGGCAAATTCAGAATCCGAATCGTGCTAGTTTTAGCATTGTGTTTTAATGGCACCTAAGAGGAGTGGATAGGTAGTTATATTAGAACCTGAGGGTGCTTAACTCCTCAAAGATTATCCTCAGATGGCTCAAAGGTTCAGAGATGCTAGGTGGTTTGAATTCCTTACCACTTTTCAAGGTTACAATGAGTAGGTCTCCATGGAGTTTGCACTAAACTTTGATGGTCATGAGGTGGAGATCGGGAAGATGCTGATGCTGGTGACAGAACAAACAATTGCCAAGGTTTGCAGGTTGGTGGTCGGTAACAGAACAAACATGTCCTCTCTAGTTACAAATTCCTACACCCTAGATGTGTGCAAGTGGGAATCACTCCTCTCTCCCGTCGTGGATTAAATGATTCAGTTCTAGCATGTCTCACAGAATCTAGACATATTCAATTTGTTGATGCCTTGATAGGAGCCATGCAGCATAAGATTTAACACCTTGCTCTCCATTACAAAGTAATCTTCAAAGTCACAATTACTCTCAATCCTGCGGTAGTGCATGGTTGTATGAAAGGAGAAAGTGTAGTAATGCACATTGATTATTATAATCAGGATATTACTCCTTCAAAAATATCTTGGAAAGAATTGGAAGTCCAGTTTTAGCAGAAGATGGATGGTAAATAATACTCTTGTTTTGGCAGAAATCAAGAAGGCTGCACCAGCTAATGCAAAGATTCAAAAGCTAGACAAATCTAGATCCAATATCTGTGTTGGCAATAGTTTGCCTTCTACTTCAAAGATTGAGGATTTAGATTGTCTTCATGAAGAAGTCATTATTGAGAAATACAACACTACATGTAAAATGTTTAAATTTGTGGGAAGAAAACCATCAAACCATATAGTCATGATGACTTCTGAATTTAAGCTACCCAGGGAAAACGAGCATCATGAGCATCTTACTCCATAGGAAGAAAAATCTTATATTCAAGGGATATTCCCTCCATTAAGATATTTTTTCAAATGGTCTGAAGATGGTCAGATAAAATGTCTTGCAAAAAATAGAGTAGCCTGTAAAACGAAAGATGATATTGATAATTCTTTAAAGCTGCAACATTGGCAGAACATAGCTTTAAAATGTCTTTCTAATAATCTGGATGATGTTGAAAAAGAAGTGCATACTATCTGAACAAAATTTGATGTTCATATCAGATATATGTCTGCCACAGAACATGCAGTGACAGGCATTGAAAAGGATATAGACAAAATCTAGAAGCAATAAGATGCCTAAGGTTCTACACAGTCCAACAAACAGAAGAAAGGAAAAGGCAAAAAGAACTTCATTGCTTAAGAAACTAGTAAACAAAGGTAAAAAAATGTTTTCATCATCTACAAGACCTATAACAAGAGCTACAACTATATCATCAAAGCTGAAGCAGTGTTTTCTGATGACAAAGGCTATTATTTTGCAGAACCAGAAAAGCTACAGGAAATACTCTGGTTTTTTACCTGTTATAGTATTTATCTTCAAGAGAGGTTACAGAACATCTGGAGAGGAATTTGTTGAAACAAAAAGATGGTTTTGTTGGTAACATGCCCCTTCACAAAAAAATCTCTCTGTTTTTACACAACAATCACATTTTTAGATATTCGAAATGATCTTTGAGGGCTAATTTTCTGATAACGCTACAGGAAATACTCTGTTATTTTTACCTATTTTAGTCTTTTTCTTCAAGAGAGGTTGCAGAACATCTGGAGATGAATTTGATGAAACCAAAAGAGGTTTTTGTTGGTAACATTAACCTTCACAAAAATCTCTCTCAGTTTTTACACATAAATCACAATTTAAGAGATTAAAATTGATCTTTGAGGGATAATTTTATGATAAAGCTACAGGAAATACTCTGTTATTTTTACATGTTTTAGTATTTTTCTTCAAGAGAGCTTGTAGAACAGTTGGAGATGAATTTGATGAAACCAAAAGAGGATTTTGTTGGGAACATGACCCTTCACAAAAACCTCTCTCAGTGTTTACACAACATCACCATTTAAGAGATACGAAGAGATTGTTGGACCCTATTTTTTAGGAATTTACTAGATTTGTTTTCCTGAAAAATCTCATGGACATCAGTTGACAAGCCACCTCACCAATTTGAATTGGAGATTAGATTGGATCTTCTCCTTGATTATTTGAAACAAGAAACTAAATATAGATGAGGACATTTTCAGATCCATTTCTTTTGGATCTTGATAATTATATATTGTTTCTATATAAACTCTACAGAATGAGAAGTTAATGGGGGAGGGGAAAAATTCAAGATCCAAAGGACTTATTCTGAAACTCCTTGTAAGGCATTATTATTCTATATGAAACTTAATAGCAAAGGCATATGGATGGTTAGACACTCTTTTCTACTCTGTTATTTGTTTCTTCATGCTTGAATTCATTATTCAGATTGCAATGCTTTTTTATTCTTGACTATTAGTTAATATAGTGAAAATTTTACTGTGGAAATTATTTTTCAAGTTTTGATATCAAGATGATGGTCTTGTTTATTTATGATATTCTGAAACAAGAATTTACGTGAAGTTGAAAAATTGAAGGCTTCATCTTCTCTTTTTATTCTTTGTTTAATCCATCTATGTGACTACCTTTTAACCAGTCAATGGGATATTTTCTGTTCTTATTCTGATTTTCTCATTTATTTTATTACCTTGAGCTAGTTTTCAACCACCATATTCAAAAACCAAACCATAAAAACCCTCAAATTTTTTTTGCAATAACTAAGATGTGCTAGGGTTGATCCTATAGTAGTCTAGGAGCAACTTGTAGCACTAACAGGTCCCTTCAATCTAAAGTCAAATCAGAAGGCCTATATTCTAGTTGCAATGGACTACATGACTAAATGGGTAGAGGAAGAAGCCTTACCACTTGCAACATAAGAAGTAGTCATCAAATTTATTTTCAAATTATTCGTACGCTATGGACTACCAATAGAGGTAATTAATGATGGGGGGTCACAATTTACAGCTCATAGAATCACCACCACCCTGGATAATTATTATATTAAACACAGAATTACTTCTCCATACCACCCACAAGAAAATGGGAAAGTAGAAAGCACCAATAAAGTCTTGGAGGAAATCATGACAAAGACTGTCTCAACAAATAGATAGAATTGGGATACTGAGCTCCCAAATTCCTTATGGAATTACCACAAAACATGGCGTAACACCACTGGATACTCTCCCTATCACTTAGTCTATGGAAAAGAACCCATCTTCCCAATCGTGTTTGAGATCAAGACTCTAAGGATGGCCCAGGAAATTGGACTGGATCTTACAGAAGCAAATAAACAACGCCTTCAACAACTCAACAAATTGGATGAAGCACGCCTATCTTCTATAGAGCGCACAACTATTATTCATCAATAGAGAACGGCCTGGCATGACAAGCATATCAAGAAAAAATCATTTTAAAAAGGTGATTGGGCGTTCCTTTATGATTCCATATTTTAGGATTTTCTAGGAAAATTATAGACACAGTGGCTGGGACCATACGAAATCAATGAAGTCCATGATAATGGCACAGTCACGTTAAGCACCATCGACGGCTCCAGGTCTCCATTTTGGGTCAATGGACATCGGCTACAACTTTACCATCATCCGCCTTCAAAAGAATCCTTCTACCAAGAAGTAAGTAAAGACCCTACCGTTCAAATTTTGGCTGGATGGGAAGGTAACCCAGCCACCCTAACTACATAAATGATGAATTTTGTTGACATTGTACATATTTTATATAGCTTTCTCGTAGAACTTATAATGATATTATTTTCCTTTTTGTTTATTATTATGAAAGCCACTTGAGAAAATCATAATGAACACAACCAACACTCATTTTATGTTCCTCACTCTTGCTTTATCTTGTCACAGAGACCTTGTCTTTCATGGAAAATACACCATTTTGTTTTTCTTTACAATAGTAAACGGGAAAATATTGAACACATGTTGTTCCTTTCACAAGCCTGCTGTTCCTTTTGAACGCTTGTTGTTCCTTTTGTGCGCTTGATGTTCCTTTTGAATGCTTGATGTTCCTTTTGCATGCCTGTTGTTCCTTTTGCACACCTGTTGTTCCTTTTGAACACTTTTTGTTCCTTTTGCGCTTATGTTGTTCCTTTTGAACACTTGTTGTTCCTTTTGCGCACCTGTTGTTCCTTTTTCACGTCCATTGTTACTTTTGCACGCTCGTCATTCCTTTTGCACACCCGTTGTTCCTTTTGAACACTTGTTTTTCCTTTTATGCGCTTGTTGTTCATTTCACCATTTCTTCCCTACATTGCTGATAAAACGCTAAGCCATTCCTTTGGGGTACGATTTTCACCAAATAATTTTCACCAGTAATTATCATCACAATGATCTATCATTATTTTTTGGACTATATCCCATACCTTATCAAATTGTTTTTTGGATTACTTTCTTCGAAATATCTTAAACCTTGTTCATAACCTGCAACCACCATAATTCATTTCTTTTTCCTTATACATACAAATACACTTGAATGATATCTTGCCTTATTATAATAAGGAGTATTAGGCACACTTTTACTTGGCATCCTTACACTTCTTTACACCATCCCTTACTCTTAAGGAGTAGATGAGCCTCCCTTAATACACCTCTAAAAATAAAAATAAACAAAAATAAGAAGAGCAATAAATCTTTTTTTCCCACAAAGAATAGGGGGTCTCATCACGAGCAAACCTACCATGATCATAGGATACTAACCTAAGTGACATTCCCACTATGGCTACCACACCAGGGCAATGTCCTTTGACATTTTCTTTTTTCAAAGGATAAGAGGTTTCATCACGAGTTGGCTTGTTCACTTAAGTTACACTCTAGTGAGTGGAATTATCATCATCTGGATACCAAAGTAGGATAATGGTCTTTTTTCGGGAAAAGGACGATTCAAATATTAAAAAAAAAAAAANTTTTCCACAAAGAATAGGGGGACTCATCACGAGCCAACCTACCACGATCATAGGATAATAACATAAGTGGCATTTCGATTATGGCTACCACATCAGGGCAATGGCCTTTGACATTTTCTTTTAAAAGGACAAGGGGTCTCATCACAATCCAGCTTGTTCACTTAAGTTACAATCTAGTGAGTGGCATTATCACCATTTGGCTACCAAACCAAGATAGTGGTCTCTTTGGAAAAGATGATTCAAATATTTATCAAGGATATAGGCTCATCTAAGGGTTAAAAGGGAACCCTGTCGAGGCTATGGATGCCTTCTAGCAGTATTAGCTCTCCCTGTGGTATGGAAGTTTACCTTAAACGCCAAGTTGTTGGGTGTCTCTAGATTTCCTTCACTCAATAATGAGGCTATCATTTTGGTTGTATTCAATAAAATGGAAAAGTAACAACATTATGATATGTGGGATATTATTTTAAATGAACAGATTTAATTTATTCGGCTTATGTATCCTTAAAAACATTTTTTTGAGTATAGGTATATCAAATTTAATTTTTTTCCATAAAAGAGGACTAACATTTAATGATTACCATTAAAATATGTTGTTTGAAAATTAATGATTGATCCCCATTGGCGGCGAGAGTGCAATCATTATCCCTCATCAGGAATACCTACACTCATTACTTTCCCCTATGCTGACGGTCGAGGTTGACCGCTACATTAATGAGGGGAGTGGATGCTTGACACGTTTTTTGATAAGAGAGTAGTGATTGTAATAAATACCCACATTTGTAAACACTTGTTGTTCTCTAATATTTTCTATTTTTAGTAATTTTTTCCTCCAAGCTGGTCTAACCAAGTCTTCTACCAGGAACGATAGTCGTTCGCATTTTCTCACAAAAATGGGTGGCAGAAGTGTGCGTAGGGAGCCAACTTTACTACAGGTTACAGAGCAAGCGAGAGAAATACTACACCATCTAGGATGGATGGAGTACTTCAACCATTTGCAGGGATATGACATGAATGTCACGCTTGAATTCTTTCAGAATATGCAAGAAGAAATCTCTATGGCGCGAGGCATATGAATCTCAGTCACCTTGAAAATCTTAGCAGAGGTCACAGGCCTCCCTAACATGGGCATTCAATGGACATGAAGATACACAATGCTGAAGGAAGCTGTGGAAACTTTCACAGACCTTGGGGAAGAATTGGATAAGAAGGGAAAGGGACTTAATCCCAGTACCCTCAGGGAACCATGGAAGGAACTGGTAGGGGTAATTCAGTGATACATCACCTATGATGGATGATACGACCTAATTCAACCTCGCCACCTCAAATTGTTGGCAGCCTTAAAACAATGGTTAGTACTTAATCTACATTTCTTTCTGAATGCCATATTACATGAGGTTTCCTTAAAAACACAAAAATCCAAGGATCCTGTTACTATTATCAGCCACCACTGATTAGTTAAATTGATAACAAATAAAGAACCGAGTTAAACTCAATTGACTTGGGATATTCTGATTGAGGCCAATAGACCTCCACAACTAGAGCAGCCTGAATTATGCCACGAAGACCCACCATGGCAAAATTGAAGATAGACAGGCAGAGGAGACTACCTCCCAAAGAGAAATTCCATCTCCTCGGACCGAAGTTGAGGCAAACCCTACCCAAAACATAGAGGCCCAGACCTCACAAATATAGGCATTAATGAAAAAAAGGAAGATAGCAATGGTTTCCCCTAAATCCATCATTAAGACAAAGAGGAGAAGCAGACGAATTCAGGAAACAACTGAAGCAATTCAGGATACAAAAAAACAGCCTGAAGAACTTCAGAATTTTACAGAACAGTCTCTATAGGAAAATGTTCAAGAAATTGGGCAAGAAAAACAGACCTCACAAAGGAATGATCAGGAAGACAACTAATAGGCATTAGAGCATCTGACAGAACAATTTTTGAAGAGCTATGAGGTAGAAATAACTCAAGTTTTGGGGATCTTAGGAACCTCAATTGATAGAGGCACAAATAATCCAGAAAAATTCCGAGAACAATCCTCCTCTTCAAAACCAACTGAATATTTTCCTAATATTCAAATGTCTTTCCCAAAAAACACAGCATAGGAAGAACCTCACTTTGAAATGAGAAACCCTCTTGGAAAGATAGGACATTTGGAAGGAACAAAGGAACAAACATATACTAGACAGAATGAAGAAGACCTTGAGACCTCTCATATAAAGAAATCAACCAAAATCCATAAGAAAATTAGAAAGTTAGAAAAAGAAAACAAACTGTTGAATAAAAAGGCTAGGAAGGTTGAAGTATTAAAGCAAAAGGTGGGTAAACTCAAGGAAATTATTAAAGAATTGAGGAAGCATCTAGAACAAGAAGATAAGGCCCATAGAAGAAAGAAAGACAAAAGGGCCAGAGTGCAAGGAAGAAACCCTCTTCCTAAAAGAGAAGTCACTACAAATTTTGTAGGGATACATACAGACCCTCAATAAATAGTAGTAGAAGAGGCAGTAGATCAAAATGAGGAAGTAATTCCCTTAGAAACATAGGAAATAATGATAGCTACAGAAACAATTTATGTTGAGGTGCAGACAGATACCCCAGTCTTAGAGGAAACAACTCAACTCCTTGAGAAGAATGCTACCATCAGGAGATTAGAGGAAGAATTGATGTAGTCTCAATAAACCCTTATTCAAAACATAAATGAATTATTGACTATGGCATAGCATCAGGCACTCCAGTCCCAGAAACAGAGTGTTATTGTGGACAGACTGGAAGCAGAGCTTACACAGGCCCATCAAGCATTAACTCAATCCATGGAGGAGATGGGTTTTATGGAAGAATACTAACCATCCCAATCTCAAGCATAGTGTGTCACCATTGATAAGCTAAAGGCAGAGTTGGGACAAGTCCAACGAGCATTGGCTCAACACCAAGATGAGATGGTCACTAGGGATGAACATAAAAAGATTGTTAAACAATTGAGGGACATGAAGGCAATAGAGAGTGACACATATGTTGAGCTCACCAGAGCCCAAGGAAAGGTAAAGAAGGTACAAACCCAATTGGGAAAATATTTGGAGCAAATCAAAGAAATTTGTGATGTCTAATCTGATGCTATCAATTCCAGAGCCCCTGCCACCAATTACTGATCCAGGTGGATATCGGTGGCCACCCACCTTCTCCAACTGGCCCAAAACATGTTTCTGGCAATTTTGGTAATTTACTATTTTTAGCAGTTTTTAACTTCCGGGGCCATCAATTTGGTAATTTACTATTTTAGCGGTTTTAACTTCCTGGGCCATTTTTGAGGGCCCTAAACGATGTTTTTGGGAAAACGGGAAAATCATGATCATAGATCGATGTTGTTCCAAACAAAAGTTGTAGTTCTCGGATATATTTTTCCAACAAAGCATCATATATACTTCAAAACGGAGATCGTATGCAAAGTTGACGACTTCGAAGTTGATGCACCAACTTACCCAAACGGACCCACATGACTTTGCACTTCCATCTCCTAGGGTTAGTTTTGGATGTCTAGACTTTTGGCATTCCCGTTTAATGTAAAAAGGCCTTCGTATTCTCATTGTAACCATCTTTCTTTATGAAGACTGCCGCCACATCTCTTTCTCAGAGATATTAAGCCGCCACCATTCCAAAGAAGCTTGTTTCTCACGATTTCTTTTACTAACTTATTTCATTATTTAATAGAAAACCGGTTTTACCGTAGAGGCCTCCGTTATTTTGTGTTAAGCACATCTTAATAATCAGATTAACTTCCTCGCTCTTCATAAAATCGGATCGCTGGTATCGAGCGTCTTCCATGTCGTTTACTGCATGTCCCCAAACGAGGTCTGAGTAAAGAATTACCGGTCCTCGAGCTGCTTTCTCTGAGGACGAAGCTCTCGCGACTCAAAATCCACCCCATGGCAGGGGAAAGAAAGATGACGGATGTGAGATCCTTCAAACCGTTGATTGAGGAAGTCCTCATCCAACAGAAGAACGAGATGATGGACAAATTTGTACAAATCCTTCGATGACTATCGATGGTGGCTGAGGCATCTTCGACAAGAGCCATTTCGCAATTGTGCCACCCTTCAAGGTACAAATAAACTTTGATATTCATATATTTAAGGTCAGATGGTAGACAATGATGTTGTAGACAAGTGGTTAAATCTACTAGAAGGGTATTTTTTCTGCTCATAACTTTTCTAATAGAGAAAGATTACTTTTGCACTCCTCAAAGCTTCTGCTCTCATGTCAAAGATTGGTGGAAAACTTACTGTGAGAAACATGTTAAGGATGAGTCTTTAATTTTTGGGCCAGGACCCACATGGGAGGATTTTTTTTAAGCCCTCAAGGAACAATATTCATGTTGGAAGTTATGATGACTCATATACCAAATGGACCACATCAAGAAGAAAAGAGACAGCAAGCGATTACAAATATCTTTCATACCTTTACACTGCCGGTATCAAAGATTCGAGCCGCACATCCGGTGCTCAAGATCGGTGCTCGCATAGATACATCCAAAGGATTTGAATTTCGGACATCTCATCCTTGGGCAGCCTATCGATATGCTGTCAAAATCGAAAGTAAAACTCAAACAAAGATCGCACTTGGGCCCGGAACCCCTCACAACAAAAGCCGTGAAATGGCGCCCAACCCACAAAGCAAAGGATAGAGCAAAGATGATGCATCAAGACAACCAGTACAAGCCGCTAGCAAAGAAGGACACCGGAAAGACAAAGAAAGATACCGGGAAGTGGTATGACTTCCATAAGAGTCCTGGCATAACACCGATGATCGCCATCAGCAGCCTGCTGTGGCCGGTGAAAGCCATCAATCGTGATGCATTTTTGACTCGGTGACGTAACCGTAAGCGGGAATACGATCATTGATGCGAACCCGCTGCCACCGCCGCCACCACTGCTCCGTACCGTGAACCAGACCAGCCGTATTAGAAGGAGAGTGCCTCTTCCATTCACGATGTGGGTAAAGGCACCCCACTACAATTCATCATCGATAGAGGTAGCCGGGCAACCTCTTTACCCGCCAGGCGGTCGCCAAGCTGTTGGACATCACAACACCCACAACCCTACACCATTGGATGTTCCGCCATGGTTATCTCCTCCGCGCCGCCTAACAAGTGTCTACTGTCATACGGAATCAAGCCCTATAAAGATGAGGTTGTGTGATGTTGCTCCTCTCTTGAAGTTTGTGATGTTCTTTTGGCCAACCTTATTTATGGAAACGCCATGTTAGGCGAGCTCAGGCCTCGTAGTGTTATTATTACTGAACAAGAAATTGTACAAGATAATCTTCGGTGCGCCCCTACCTAGCTTATTTCTTGATCTCTGCTAATTAATGTAGGAAGGTCATCTCTCGACGGGGAAGTTTGTCTTTCGGTGATTCGCCTTCAGAGTAAGTTAAAGATCGCAGTAGCCACATCCAGTGTCTCTACGGTCGACCTCTCCAGATAGCGTAAGCAAGTGGATAAGGTCATGGAAGAATACCGAAACATATTCTCCTCACCTGCTGTGGGTACCAGATCAGCTGTGTCAAGAACCCCATCGATCTGATCCTCAACACACGCTACCCAATGGGCCAACATCACGCCTTGTTAGCTTAATGAAGAGATCGGGTTTACGCATCCGCAAGAACTTCTCCACAAGGCACATCCGCCTAGCTCATCACCTTTGCGAGCCCAATCGCGTCGGTACGTATTAAGATGGAACCTAGCGACTCGGTATTGATTACCAAGCTCTGAAAAAAATCACATTTAAACCGGGTACCCGATTCCCCGACCGATGACCTCCTTTATCATCTCATGGGGGCCAAATATTTCAAGAAGATTGATCTGAAGTATGGCTAACACCAGGTCCCGAGAACGTATTCGGATGTAAGGAAGATCGCCTTCGTCAAAGGAAGGATCCTTTTTTGAATGGTTGTCATGCCCTTTGGTTTGACAAATGCTCCGTACCACTTTCATGAGGATGATGGACGATATCCTACCACCATTCACCTCAATAATTTTGTAGTGGTGTATCTGATGAAATTAATTTACAAAGAAGACTTCAATGAACACTTGCAAAGATATTCGTTGTGTTCGCACACCTCGCTGGCAAAGATGCTTTATACCAACCGAAAAATGCTCCTTTGGCATGACCGGTGGTCCATTACCCGGCTATATCATTGGATCATGTAGATGCATATGTGATCCAGCCAAGATCCAAGTCATCCGTGACCGGCCACCCAAAAACACTAATCGATCTCGGAGCTTCTTGGGACTTGCTAATTTCAACCACATGTTCGTGTTGGGTTTCTCCCACATTACATGGGCCCTCAACCAAATAAAAATGGGTGGTGGTAAGGCAAAATTTGTTTGGGGTTGGTCCCAACAACAAGCATTCGATGATTTGAAGCGTCATTTTTGCTCAGCTCAAGATTTTCACTACCGTGACTGCAACATCCCTTTGAGCTCCGGTGACGTATGCTTCGTAATTATGCCGGTGGTGCGCTTCACAAGACGTACCAAATTTGTACCATAGTGAGAGATCATCGACATCAGTCAGAAGTACCCTACTTATGACAAATAAATGTACCCATTGTGCAAGCATGTCAGCCAATGGAGACATTACATTCTTGGAAGGAGACAGCCATCCACACCGCATCATAAGCCACCGCAGCTCATGCAAACACAGGGAAAATTGCGCACGATCTCCATCGCGCGTGGTCCACATACTTGCAAACAATTCCACCTCGCCAACATCGGGGTATAAACAGAAGCACCATCATGCTGATTGCCTCGAAGAGACCACCAAATACCACACTCATACCACAGCTTCAGAATTTTATGCCATGAGACATCGATGGCTCCCCAACTCTATGAGACGTAATCTCATTTCACCACCACCTACCAAATGTTGGGTGCAAATGCGCTGGTTCCATAATTTCCATCTTCAGATGTTGTTGTGTCGCCCCGTCCATATCTCTGTGTTCCATCATGAGCTGAAGCCGACGGGAAGCCCACTTTAGTTGGGTGGCAGGACACTTCTGTGTCGAAAAGACAAGGGCGATGCTACAAAAACATTTCTTTTGGCCAAAACTTTGACAGAGGTCGTAGCACGTCTTGCATTGCCTGTACTTTTTTCAAACCGACCACTAAGAAACGTGGCCTATACACCCCTCTTCTTACTCCTGCTTAACAAGCCATGGAATCCATCTCAATGACTACATGTCGGCCTCCCATCCACCAAGCGGGAAATGACTGTTTTTGTGGTTGTTGATCGCTTTCTAAGATGGTTATTTTGGCTTCCCGCAAGAAGAGTTATATCACAGAGGGCCACTGTCAAGCTATTTTTTGAACGAGTCCGGGTACATTTTGGAATCCCACAAACCATTGTCTCGTATCGCGATAGTCGGTTTCTCAGAACATTCTGGTCAATCACCGGCCGGACACCAAGTCAATAAATCCACGCCTTCACCACCCCGCATTCAGCATGGCCAAATCGAGGTTGTAAAACGAATGATTGTACATATCCTTCAAATGTACAATTCCAAGAACCTCATTACGGGAGCGAGAGCCTTCCCTATGTCCAAAGATACAACCGGTGCCTTGCATAGCTCAACCGCCATGCCTTTCAAGTGGGGTTGGGATTCCACCATTGGGTCCCCATAGATGTTGCACTTCCTCTTACAGTCACCTCAGCCGACTCATCTCCAGCTCCAACTAAAGCTAACAAAGAAACCCGGTTCATTGAACAAATCCAACAAATATGCCAATAGATTCAAGATATTTTATAGAAATCTAATGACAAGTACAAACAACGCCATTGATCAACATCTAAAGTGTCGTGATAAGTTTGAGGTGGGTAATAAAGTTTGGTTGCACTTGCGTAAAGAACACCTTATAGGACCCCATCGAAGCTTCACCAATTGCTGGTGGACCATACATCACCAAGGGCCAATATAATGCTTTGAGCTCAACATTCTCTTTCCTGGCCTCGCACCTGCTGTTCAACGTGGATCTACGCCTTGCTTCCCACCATTATTGGACACCTTCGTATAGCGCAGAATTAACCGACAACAGAAGTTTCAACCCCCGGACCGCATAAAACATGCATCCAATGATCGACAGGGATGCATGTGATAAAGGGCACCGACAAACAAAGGATTCACAAATTTTTATCGAAGTCGCCAGCAAGGAAATTTCTAATTCAAGGCAAGTGGTCACCCGGCCAAATTCAACAGAATTTCATCTATCGGGAAACTCAACGAATGGATACCATTGCTTCCTTATGAGGGAGGACTGATCTGTGTGGATACTCTGGCCACCCAATTCTCTTAACCGCCCAAACATACTTCTCGCAATTTTGTCAATTTACTATTTTTTTAGCAGCTTTTAACTTCTGGAGCCGTTTTGAGGCCTTGACGATGTTTTTTGGGAACGGGGAGCAACATGGATCGATCGATGCTGTTCGGCCAAAAGTTGTAGTTCTCGATAGATCTTTCCAACGAGCTATCATATTTTAAACGATCGTGATGCAAAGTTACGACCCCTCGAAGTTGATGCACCAACTTACCCAAACGGGCCCACATGACTTTGGCTTCATCTCCTAGGGTTAGGTTTTTGACGTCAGGACTCTGGTATCTCGCTTTACGTAAAAGGCCTTCGAGCCTCATTGTAACCATCTTCATAATACACGTCATTACATCTCCTTCTCGCAGATGTTTCACCATTCCGTTAGAAGCTTGTTTCCGGCCGCATTTTTACAGTCAAAATTATTTCATTATTTAATAGAAAACCGGTTTTACTGTATCTATTTTATTTTTGTGTTAAGCACCTATTAATAAGATGTATTCATTGCTCGCCTAAAACTGATCAATTACACCTTTATTTGTTAAGGTCCAACTGCTATCATAGGTAGATCAATGTATTCGATGTAATAAAGGTCAATATTAATAAGGCCTTTCAATAAATAGAATAAGGAAGATAAGAAGACCTAATATAAGCTTCCACTTCTAGAAGGATCTTCCTTAGATGCTCTTAATAGACATATTTAGTATAAATAAGAGGCTTGTTATTATAACCCGCTTGATATTATTGTAACAGAAGCCGCTTCATCGAGGTTGCCCTCTAAGAGGCCTCGAACATTGCTATCCAATCAAAAGTGGTATTTATGTTGCTTATTTCTCAGATATCATTTCGCGGTATTGTTAATATTATGTTGGATATTTTACCGTCATTCTGTCATTTCTAGCATTTACTGCTCGCATATTTTATATATCTGTATCTTGCAAGTGGTATCGTGAGCACTTTCCTTGGTAGAAATTGTGGGTATTTTTTTCGTAGTAGAGACGATTCAACGCCTTTAAGCCACACGAGATCCTGCGGATTACGCATAAACCCACGTAAGTTGAGGGATTCATACACGCCAGAAATACAAGTGGTTCTGTTATCCGTTGGCTACCCTGTAACCCCGTTGGTAAATTCCCTTCAAGTGGGTAGCGATCAAACAACAATTCATGTATGATCGACCTAGATTTCTTGAAGCCCTTAGATAAATCTATCTACCGGGCCGATCGTTATAGTGTCACCGAGAACAACACCGTGAAGATAATTTCTAGTACTGGCAAAATGTAGTATGGCTAAGGGTACGCCTATCTCTTAGTTAGTTCCCCAGATATGGGCCGAAGTACTACCGTTGGACTCGCATGTATATCGTAGAGCTATATAATGGTAAAACCTTGTTTGTAGAACCCTTGAATACCTAACCCTTGGGGAACAAACATAAATAATAACATAAACAAATTAAACCAATGGAGATCTATTGATGCATTGACTGCTCGTGCTGGCAAATACCGGGTTCGTAATTTGGGGATTTCAACACAGAAAAAATCTTCAAAAAAAAAAAAAAAAAAAAAAAAAAAAAAGTCTGGAAAAATTTTCACCATTATTTGAGACCTATTACATTAGAGACTCGGCTCTTCCCCCCTTTGTCACATCTATCCATATCATTTTTCGCAAAATTTCCTCAATTCCTCCCGCCCCATTTTTTCTCACATTATTTGATACCTATTCCATTAGATCAACTTCTTCCCCTTGTCACATTCATCCATATCATTTTTCGCAAAATTCTCTCGACCTCAGCCCCATTTTTTCACCATTATTTGAGACCTATTCCATTAGACTCATATCTCTTCCTGTCACATTCATCCATATCATTTTTTGCAAAAATTTCTAATCCCGCCCCCTCCCTTTCCAGTTCACCCACCATCATGGCCCAAACCAGGGCCAAGAACTAGACTCCTCGTGATCAACACCTTGAATCCGGGTTTCTTGTTCCAACAAGAAGTGCAACAACTCAAGTTACTATTGCCTCCCATGATGCCTCCATAAATGTCTCCATAAATGGTCCGGCCAATGTAGTCGCAGCAAAATTCAAGAATATGCATCTAAACATGAACTTGAATCGTTTTGTATCCCTCTCGCATCAAACTCAAAATCCTCTTGATGACTCTTTCCCCGATGCACATAAAAAGACTGAACGTGAAACTTATTCCCATTCCTAACCCCATCACTTTCAAAAGGGACATACACCTTTTCATGTGGATGTAACCAAATTTATGGCTCGCATTCCCACCGGGTTAGTCACAAATGGAACATTATCTCTCTACAACATTATGATGGTTTGCCAAACTCTGGTATGGTGTTTCCATCTAGATCAAGAATGTTAGTAATGGTGGCAATGGAGAAAAAAACTTCCATAAAGGATATATTGCTGGGACCCAATTTGTTGTTGAGAGATTATGAATGTTGACACCTACATCAACCATTTGGGTCGCTTGACAAAATTAGCACCGGTACGCTCGAAGACTTCTATAGTCGTGATTTGAGCATCTCAAGCCAACGTGAGGGCATGACCGATGCTTTCTTTCGAGAGTGTTTTATCGGCCTCAAGGAGGAGATTAGGCCCATGTCCTCATGGTGGCTCAACCTACTTAATTTGGGTGCGGGATAAAATCTAAAGAAGCACAACAATTGTTTCATCTCAAAACCGCAACCCTTCCTTTATCCCTCGCCCCAAACAAGTAAACCCCACTACCCTCCTTCATTAAAATCTAAAATTGACCAGGTTGAAATGGCCGGTCGCCAACTCAAGGGCCTCTGCTATAATTGTGATGACAACATTTCCTGTGCCACAAAATGTAAGGAACAAAAGCTCTTGATGGCCATCTTCGAGGATATTCAAGAAGATGATGATGGAGCACCTCCCTTTGTGCCTCAGTCACCGAAATCCCTCGACATAATCCTCCTCCCACTCCTCCCAAAGTGGAACCGATTATTTCCCTCAATGTTCTCACCTACCGTATTTCCCCAAACCCTCAAGTTAATCAAGCATCAAGCAAAGAAAGGTCATCATTCCGGTTGACAGTGGAAGCACCCACAATTTATTCATCACAAGATTGCCTGAAGAAACCCTATTGCTACATCCATGCTATCAATAATTTCAAATCACATTACTAATGGTACTGCGGAAATGTGGCGGCACCGTTGAAAATGTGCGTCTCCAATTAGGCGACTACCACCTCAAATCCTATATATTTTTGGAGATGACATTGGCAGCTATGCATACATTGTGTTAAAAGTGCATCGCTAAGGACTTGGGTCCATTCTCATGGATTTTCAAAAAATTAACCATGTAATTCGACCAAGGAGGACACTAATATAAATTTCGAGGCATCACCGCTGGTTCACATGAGATCATCGCTTCTCATCGTGAGATGGAAAAACTGCCAAAAAAGGTCATTCTGGTGTCGTTGCTCAACTCCACGCCATACATGCCACAAAGACCCCACCAGTGCTCTAAGACCTCCAAGCCCTCCTTTCAAACATCAAACAAGATTTTCAACTCCCCACACTCCCTCCTTCCCCCGCTGTCCATGATCATTCCATTCCCTTGTCCTAGGGAAGCCTTCCCAATATACATCCATATATCGCCACCCCTTGCACAAAAAATGAAATTGAAAAAATGGTCTAGGAACTCCTTGCATCAGTCGGAGTCATCCGCCCTAGTATGAGCCCCTACTCCTCCCATCATTATGAGATTTAAGAAAGAAGGCTCTTGGAGAATGTGTCCGACTTCCATGCTCTCAACAACCAACTTATCAAAGACAGCCAAATTCCCTATTATTGTCATTGATGACCTTTTGATGAATTCGAGGGTGCCCACCCTTTACCAAACTCAATATTCGCCGCTATCACCGTGATATGCATGAAAGACTTACATTCCAACATATCACTTCACACCATGAGGGCCACTATGAGTTTTGGTCATGCCCTTTGGTTTGTGTAACACCCTCCACCTTCCAGAGTCTCATGAACCATGTCTTCCACCCTTTTCTCCATCATTTTATCTTAGTTTTCTTTGATGATATCCTCATATATAGAAAATCCGACGCACTATCTTAACATGTGGACTGTCTCCGCTTACTCTCTTAGCACCATCTTTTCTTGAAACAGCCCAAATGTTCTTTTGGTGTCTTAAGTAGAATAATACTTGGGTCATATAGTGGGAAAGGATACTAAGGGTGGACCTTAGAAAGATTGAAGCTATGAAAGACTGGCCACACCTAAAGACCCTCAAAAGCTTATGCGTGGATTTTGGGCCTCATAGGGTATTACCTCAAGTTCGTCAAGAACTATGCAAATATTGCAACATTCCTCTCATCGCTCTCAAAAAGAACTTTTCACTTTGGACTCCAAAGAAATGCTTCAAGATTTTCAAACCTTGAAGATGCACATATGAGCACCACTCCGATTCTGCCTCTTCCCAACTTCACAAAGACTTTTGTGTTGGAATGTGACTGAAAAGGAATTGGTAAAGTTGTTCTTTATGCAAGAGGGTCTAATTTTCGCCTTCTGCAACTGTCTGAAAGGAATATTGGCAAACCCATTTATGAAAAATAAATGTTGGTGATTATGAAAGCTGTTGAGTTGTGGTGTTCGTATCTCTTGGGGAAACACTTCCAAATTAAGACGTACTCATCAAAGCCTCAAGTACTTCGAACAACGTATTTCCTCCCAAGAACAACAAAATAAGACTAAGCCTTTTGATATGAATATGAGATCATTTTTACAAGAAGGGCAAAGACAATGTTGTGGCGGATGTAATCGTCCCTAAAATATGAAGACGAAGGATCTTTTTTTCTCTTTCCTTAATTGTACCCCATTGGCTCCAAGTTGTGCTCCAGAATGCTTCAAGATCCCAAAACTGCGATATGATCCAAAGAATCGGGTAGTGGTCAAGGCTCCAGCCTCCCCTAGATACTCCCCGCCTGTGGATGAGCTGATATAAAGGTCGCTTGTATTTAAGTAAACAATTCAAGCTCAAATCCACGGTAAGCTTCGAAAGCCATGCTACACCCACCGCACTCGTGATCTACCAAAACATATAGACCGAAGTCAAACGCTTTTTCTCTCGAGGGTATGAAACAGACATCCGTATTCTTTTGTTGTTAAATGTGAGGTGTGTCAATGCAAAAAAGGAGAAACAAATAAATCCCCGTGCACCCTCCAACCGGGGCTGATTCCACCTGTTATTTGGAAGATATCTCTATGGACTTTATTACGTGCCCACCCAAAGTGGGAATAAATCAGTCATAATGGTGGTGGTGGATCGCCTCTCCAAGCATGCTCATTTTCAGCTTTTCCCACCCATTTATCGCAGACCACCTGCTTGCTTAAATTTTCATGGACTAGGTATTCACGCTACATGGCATGCCACACTCTCTTTATTTAAGCTCTGGATCAAGACCCAACTTTCACAAGAAATTTTGGCAAGAATACTGTTTGCCATAACAATAATTGCATCTCACGCCTTTATCATCCTCAAATGGATGGTCAAACGAAGTTGTCAACAAGTACGGAAACATATCCGAGGTGCTTTGCCTTTGAAAAAAAAGACCAAAGGGGTCTTAATAATACTCGTTTAATGGTGGTACAACACTACATACCATACGCCCACCGCGTATGACTCCCTTTGAAGTAGTATATGGACGTAATAATCTTCATTTCTCTCTCATACTACTTGTGTACCTCGGTTGTCCAAAGGGCTGACCAAACACTTACCATTCAAGAGGACATCCTTTGTACCTTTAAAGAGAACTTGGTCATGGCAATGTAATAGAATGAAGCAAGAAGTAGATCAAGGCCTCTCTGAACATCAATTTGCAGCAAATAGTGCTCGCAGATCGCGAACCATATAAGCAAACTTCCTCAAGGCCGAGCATTGTCGGGAGCTAGCACCCAAATTCTAAGGCCCTCTACACGCTTCAAGCATGAGGGACAAGTCACATATTAGTTAACTCTACGTCAACAAGCTACACCCTGCTTTTCATGTTTCATGCTTGAAGAAGGTGATTGGAACCAAAAAGCCAAATTCAAACCAACCTTCCATAATTAGATGAAGAAAGTTCCACTTGGTGGGCCTGTAGCATGGACCAACAAGGAGCGCCGTCAAGATCAAAAGAACCATCAAGGAAGTGCTAGTACAATGGAAAGGGCATGATTCAGATGCCACTTGGGAACCATCTACCATTCTGCAGCTAGCTTCACATCTCAAGCCTGAGGACAAGGTTGCTTTTAAGGGGGAGGACATGTTAAAGTCCTAACCTACACATAGGTAGATCAATGTATTTGCATGTAATAAAGTCCAATATTAATAAGGCCTTCAATAAAATAGAATAAGGTAGATGTAAGAAGACCTAATAGAAGCTTCCACTTCTAGAAGGATCTTCCTCTAGATGTTTCTATTATCAGACATATTTAGTATAAATAAGAGGCGAGGGTATGAGAACCCCAACTTGAATATTATTGTAACAGCAGAAGGCCGCTTCATCGAGGTTGCCCCTCAAGGCCCGTGAACACAAGCATCCTGTGAACATTGCTATCTGAATCAAAGTGGTATTTCTGTTGCTATTTCGTATATCATTTCTGTGTATTGTGAAGATTATGCTGGATATTTTACTGTCATTCTGTCATTTCTAGAATTTCATTTCTATTCTGCATATTTTATATATCTGGTATCTTGCATTATTCTTGTTAGAACGATATCTGTTATTGAGAGTGAAGGCCATCAAAGCAGGTAAACCCATTTCATTCACCACTGTACTTGAGTTTATTTCATGTTTCAGAGAGTAGGATGAAAAGGTACAATACCTTCTATGTGAGTTATACTTTCATAATTTCATTCTGGAAGAAGAAAGGAAAGATAACCCTAGCCCATTCATAGGTGACATACAGTTTCAAGTATTTCTGTCATTTACTTAGAACCAAGTCATATGGGGTAAAGCTCACAAAACCTTCCTAAATAGGGAAACTGGGCTAGATCTCTGGGTCAGAGGAGAGCCTCCAAAGTCCTTTCCAACCATTATGCAACATAGAACCTTTATGAAAAGAGGGGGGGTTGTAGACTCCTTATCCCCTATCCATATACAGGTTATACGTTCAGCTATCACATGTTTTAGATAAATTAAGGAAGAATCTCTTGCTACTTCTAAATTGAGATGGGATGCATCCTCCAATGAGGTAAAGAGTAGGGAACCCTTTGGGTACAGGAATTTATTTGCAGCCACCTTCAAAATAGAAAAGTATTCTAGACTGCTCCAAGAGGAAGGACCTGCTTGGATTGGGTGCAAATATAATCCCCCTATCATCTGGTTTCCTCCATAAACTTACCAAAAAGATTATCAAATTAACAAGAAAAGGGAGGATGCTTCTTTTGGAGAACTCAAAAGAAGCAATGGATTCAGGAGGCCTGGTGAACCAACCTTTCCACCTTACATCATTATTGATTTACATGTAATATCTCGGCTTGCATGAGGACATGCAAGAAGGTAAGTTGGGGGGTATGTTAGGCTATGAAAAAGGTATAAATATCTTCCTTTTTCCCACATTTCATGATATCATCTTGATTGACTTTTCGGTTAGTTAGGAGCAAATAGGATAGAAAATGAATAATATACCCTTTAGCATTATTGTTGAAATTAGATTACATAGATCCCAAAATATGATTGGAATTGTGTGATTTTGTTATAGGATTGGTTAAATATTGTCAAACCCAAGATAGCAAAGGAAATCTTGAAGATGAGCAAGCTATTGGAGGTTGAGGATTTTATGGCGCAAGGCAATTTTGAAGATGATTGAGTTTCTTATATTGTAACTTTATAATAGTAAAGAAATCTCGAGGATCTCTCGATCCTCAGGATAGCTTAATTTACCCAGATTATTGTAATATATAAGGGGTAATAGATCCTGGAAGGGATATAGAAGAATTGCACCCAAGAAATCAGAACTTAGAATTGCTCTGCCTTGGCAGTTTTTGTAAATGTTGTACCAGCTATGAAATCAATAACAGCTTTGAACGGTTTTACCATTTTTACATACTGAGTTTTGAATAGCATTGCTTCTAAGGACCAAGGGCCCAGTCTGAAGGAGCTACTATTCGACCTGTAATTGTATCAGTTCAATTTATGTTTTATGATTTGATTCTCTTTTACAGTAGTTAAATGAATGCATAAGTGTGTTGACGATTTTATATCATTCGCAAGAGATAGATATTTCCTTAAGAATTAGATTATTTATGTTCCAGTTTCTATTACTGAGATTTGATGCATGACAGTTCCTCATAATTTCATATGTGTTGTTCCTTTTACATAGATTCACAATTGTTGTTCCTTTCAATTAGTTTACATTTGTTTCTCCTTTCCGTTAAGATATAGTTGTTGTTCCTTTCAATAGAAGTACAATTGTTGTCTCTTTTGATTAGAGTACATCTGTTGTTTCTTTCCATAGATAGAGTAATTCGCCTTTTCCTTTCCAGTAATTTAATTCATAGTAATAGTCAATTTTGCAAGTCTTTATTTAGATTCAATTACTTCTTTTAGTTAAAATGAATTCAATAGATTAATTAGTTCCTTTCCATTGCATAGTATTAGATTTCAATTCCTAGAATCTTTAATGAATGTTTGAGGAACTTGATTGTTGAAAAACTCAGATTTTCTTTAACTACGTGATTTTAGCCTCTACGATCTATCTGCATAGATTTTGCTGATATTCTTGAGATAAAAGACAAATACTTGGGTTGATAAATTAATTTTAAACTAAGATTGTTTTTAGACATCTTTAGACCCTAACAATAGGAGAGAGTCCCATGTATACAGGTTAAAGAAAGAATTGTATAGGCTCAAGCAAGCTCTCGGAACTTAGTATTCGATGATAGATAACTACTTATAATAGATGGGATTTATGAGGAGTGGGGCAGACTCCAACCTTTATGTAACAACCCTAGTTAAATGATTGCTTAAGGTTTATCAAGTATAATTAATTAGATAATTAACTGTCCTAATATGTTTTAGTTAAACAATGATTATTTATTAATAATATTAATTAATTAATTATTAATTAATTAATTATTTATATCTTTTGATTGATTAATTAATTAATTAATTGACTCATTAAAGGTTTGGGTAATGAATTAAAGGGATTAATAACTTTAAATTATTTATTATAAGACTTTACGTATGCAGGGGGGAATGAAGCATTGAGTGGAGGGATAAGGTAATAAATGTTAGGATAAGGTAATGAATGGAGGGATAAGGTGGGTGGCATTAAAGGAGGATAAGGAGTCGGTGAATGGGGGGAGATATGACTAAGCAAATGCTTGCGAGAAGAGGATTATGAAAAATTGGGTGGAGAGGACTGTATTTGGCTGTTGGATATTTTTCTGGTTTTGGGAGTTTGGTTTTGGAGATTGGGTGAACTGTTGCAGGGGGCACTAGGTTGTTGGGAGTTTTGGGCTCATGGGCCAGGAATCCTCACGGAATCCTGGAGCTAGGGAGCTGGATAGGCTGCTCCTAGCTAGATGGGTGGTTAGTCGGTTTTGGGTAGGGTTTGGTCAAAGCATCAAGCAGAGTCCGGGTAGAGCAGCAGAGAGGACAATCAGAGGTTGAGAATTTAGCATCAGACAGAGGTATTTTTATGTATGCATTCTCATGAACATGTGATGGTTATTTAAAATTATTAGCATGTTGTTATTTAAATTTATGTGTCTTATATGCTGAATGAAAGAAATCACTTATTGTTTATGCGTCGAAGTAATCTTATCTGTTTAAATTTATGAGTTTTATTAGGCTTAATTAAATTAGGTCCTTACACATGGTATCAAAGCACTAGTTTAAAATCTAGGGTCATGGGCCTACCTACCCACACATCCTCTTGACTGAAAGCTATGGTATGTGTCTTGTAAACAACCCTGAAAACCTGCAACTTGAAACCCTTTTAATTACAACCCTGGAAATCCTTAGTTTAGAGCCCTTAAAGGCCAGGAATAATGCAAAAATAATGCAAAAACAAAATGACACCTAAAACCCTAGGGAATGACAAGAGTGTCTCAGAAACCCTAAGAGAACAACTTAATTAAATCGTGAAGAAGAGACAGTGTTGCAAGAAAGATATCCTTCCCACCTGAGCCAACTGTATGTTAACCTGTTCAAGCCATTTGTTCATCTGTAGGAGTCCGTTCCTGCAACCAAGACATATGACTAAGAGGGTGAGGGTTTTATGACATAAATCTTTCTAAATAACAAATTATAAAAGAAAAAAAAAATATTGGGTTGTCGACAAACCCAATCTCCAAGTCCATTATTTCAGCACTACTAAGTCCAAGCTCCACCAAACAAATATCATCAAGGAGCCAAATCACAAATAGCGAACACACATGAAATGATAAGGGGAAAATCCGCCAAGTCTTTGTGCACAAAATCCAATTCTCTAGCTCCACGCAACCTACCACACAACGCTTGTTAGGGATTAGCATGCAACACCATACAACACACAAGCCAAGCACACCAAGTTCTCTAGCTAAGTCCATGAGTTAATCATTAAATATAGATAACATACTAAGTCTCGATAAAGCCAAAACACAACCCAACGCTCTAGTTTGCATTGAGTCATAAAAGGGGATCCCACAAAGAGCTTAACCATTGCACTATTTTATTGGGTTGTTTCGTATGAGGCAAGGCACACGTTTTGATGCCATGGGCATGGCACTACCTAAAGGATAGACGCCCTTTTTCATAGAGCCAAAATCCAGCAAGCGCTGAAATGGCCGGCAGCAGGTAGACACCCTACCCATACTGAGCCAAGGAGACACCCATGGGTTGAATCACCCTTCACACAGACAAAAAAATTAAGCATCAAGTGCACAAGTACCCAACATCAAACCAAGTCAGGGAGGAGAAGCCACGGGGATAGAATATGGTGCACAATGCTTTTATAATAATAAAAAAAAGGGGAAGTAATACAGAAATACAAAAAATATATATCTTTCAAAGCCCCTTCGAACGCTCGTAAACATATGCAATAAATTATGGAGTTGACAGGGCTTGAACTCGAACCCTGGACCTCCCACCGTATTCAAATCCTCAGCAAAGGCCACCATACAAATGCGACACACAAACGAAGACAAAAAAAAAAGGGTTTTGGGAGTCTGCGGTGGTCGAACCCCGGACCTCCCCCATTGGTCGACACTTTGGCAGAGTTGAGCTACGAAAGACACAAGCCAGTGCCCATGAGCCAGTGCCAACACGTAACACACAAGACAATGCCCATGAGCCAATGCCAATACACAGCTCAAAGCCAACACACAAGTGCCAAGCCACACAACACAACACAAGTCAAAGCCAGCCGCACCACAACACACAAGCACCAGTGATCAAGTGCCAAGTCGCAAGGAAGCACAGTGTGCACAACACATGTGCAGAATACCTCTAAGCTACAGAAGCCACATACACAAACCAGTAGCCGAGGAGAAGCCAGGCAACCTGCACATTGTACAAAACAAAATGATGAT
>SNQJ01S0089937.1:33101-45370 GCA_010110895.2 Picea sitchensis | reverse complement strand
TTATTTAAATCGAAGATATAATCACAACATTTGTATTTTGATGAAGCAAATGATAGATGGTATTTATAATATAAACCTCCTACACATCACATATCATTTAATCTAAAGATATCAGACCTGCACATGTAACAAGATTAAAAAAATCATAAATAACAACATTATAAACAAAAGGATAAATCCAAAATGCATATATGTTGTTCTATTAAGTTTTTGGAATCAATTGTCCATTCTATAGTCCTGGAAGAAATTGTTTGGATAATAGACTTTAAAGATTGGAAAAATTAATACATAAATGATAATAATTAACCATTTATTGATAAAAAAGACTAAAGCTATTTAAATCAATGCTTAATCAATTATTCAAAGAATATGAATATATTATAATGAAAATAAAACCATTTTACTTACAGGACAAAAGCCATTAAGCAACATGGAATTCCATATTCTTCTTTGAAAATATTCATCCATTCTCCCAAAGATTCCAGCCATCCATTACTCCATTTGAAAATAAATAAAAAGTTTACAAAATCAATAATATACAAAAGAGAAAGTATTAAAATCCTCCTCTCCAATTCTTGGATCCCTTTGGCTCTGATCTTTCTCATATATTTATAAAAATGAATGAGCAGTCTGGGCATCACTATTAATTTCCGCCACCTGAAATTTTCCTCTAAAATAGACCCAAATATCTCTCAAATCGTGCATTGTTTTGGGAAAATCTCTAGACTAAAGGTAAATGGGTCCATTTTGGTTCTGGGTTTTCAACCGTTTATTCTAATTCCTCACGGTTTGGCTGCAATCAGTTCTTCAAAATCATCTATTTGATCTTGACGCCTTTCCAAATTTTATCTGTTGTTGCTCATAAAATTATTTGTAGCAATCCAAAATTATTTTTGGATCAATCATCTTGAACGTATTTGGATAAAAAAATCAAGCCATGATAAGATCCGTATCAAATATTTGATAATAGAAATCTGTGAAACAAAAATAAACCTAAATTAATAACCTAAAAATTGTGAATAAAACAAAATCTAGAAAAATCAAAAGTGAATTTGAACTAACTATAACTTATAAACAAACATTGTTTATAATTTGTTTTCAAATATTATCTATAAGCTTCAAGTTAATGGAGAAAAAATATTAATTTTGGTTTTTTACAAAATCAAACAAATGATAGATAATTCTTTGATTATTATTATTTTGAAATGAGATCCAAAATGAAAAAAGAATTTAATTAATTAATATCACCAAATGATTTCATGAAAATGAGAAACCAACCAAGATATTATTTGATGAAGTATTGAACTCATTATTCAAAATAGTCAAACTTTCTAATGAGAAAAAGAAAGAACACATAATCATAATTTAAACGAAAGTAAACATTTGATAAAAATTAATGTTTTTGTTTAAATTGAGATTTTTATGTTCATTTCTAACTTTTGACATATACTCTTGTAATGAATGTCTCATATTATAGTGAATGTCTTAAGTTTGTCTCAAAGCAAGCCAAGGTATGGAACTATTTGAAAAGGTTGATTCTGTAGCTCATTATAATTATCAAGATTCTAACAGAGGCCCTTTAAATTTTGTAAAAATTAGGGGGAGTTGTTGGGGCCCAACACGTCCCTCCTCATGATTTACCCTTACTTATACCTGAGAGGCTGGCTTGTCGCGAGATCGCCAGGAAAACCGTAATCGGCGATATAAGTAAAGAACTGAAAGGGTTTTCAAAAAAGGTATGGCCACCTTTTCCTGTTCATTTAAACACCTATTCATTATTAGACTTCAGGCATGCAAAGGACGAGGCAGTAGCCCTAGAAGATATAAAGTTGGTTCACATCGAATTCAAGAAACACGATCCACATAGGGTTGTGAGTAATCATTTGGCCAGCTGTGGCCTTAAAAGATTTGAGCACGAGAATTCGCCTCATGATGATATTTTCCGAGGCGCGAAATCTTATGACGAGGTTTTGGCTCGAATACAAGCCCTGTCGCCCAAAGAGAGGGTCGATGTTGTCAGATTCCAAGAGCATAGGCAGATTTGCCTTCCTCTAGTATTATGGGGTGAAAATCCAACGATAGCAGAGGAGAAACAAACAGAAGCCAGAGGCTCTAAAGGTTCAACACCTGGCCAAGAAGAACAACAGGATAAAGAAGAGCAAGCTGGGGGCCCAAAACAGGAAGTCGAGGCTTCCGACCCTCCAAGAGAGCCAACTTCGGCCATTACTCCTGGGAAATATTCTAAACAGGTCGGAAATCCCATCGCCTCCATTACCCCCTACAGTCTGCAAAGGAAATCCCGGACGCAGGTTGAATTTTGGGTGAAAAATTGACACCTATATCAGTAGAAGAGCTACCTCCAAATGAATTCTTCTTCAATAAGAAGAGGAAAGTGGTTGTGAGACAAGAAATCTACCAAGAGGCAGGTACTATCTCTAATAAATTTAAAATTTTAACTGATGGGAGAAATATGAAGAAAGTAGAATTCACGACGCAAATAGAAGGAACATTGGTTTCTTTCGCCATGGTGAACCAGTATTCAGTCTGGACCCTAAAAGATCAGCTAAAATGAAAAAATCATTTGATCAAGACACTAGAGGCTAAACTAGCTACAACAAAGGTTGCTGCTAAAGATCAGGCAAGTGCGACTTTAGAGAAAGCAAGAATATAAGATCAAAAAGAAATCGAGCGGGTTAAAGTCAATCTTGAACAAACACAGTTGAAGGTTCAGACGAGTCAGACTCAGATAAGACAGCAGGGAGAATTGATAGACCAGCTTCAGGACAAACTAGAATTCGCCGAAAGCCAGGTAATCGATATCGAGACATTTCAATCCCAGGCAATAGAGGTCAGAAAAAGGTTACTAGCGATGCAACAGGTTCTTCTTGTTAAAGTAGAAACAATTCAAAGCGGCTTCCAACTCATTGATCAGGGGTTGGAAAACCTCTCTCTTAAATAAAGGGATGCCAGAGTAGATCGGGTGGAATTCCAAGAGGCTTTTATAGCCACAACGAGAAGGGAAATAAGTAGTAGTTCTAGCTTTCCCATCACAGAGAAGACCAGGGGTAATATCTTGTTGAAAGAATGGATATGAAATATATTTGAAGGCAAACAACAAGCTATGAAGCTAAGGAAATCTTGCGAATAAATTTTTGGTTTGTTAAGTGAGATTTGTTTAGGTTCCGATGGTGAAAGTGGCATGGAGATACTGGGTCAGATCAATACAGCTAAATATATGCTAAATATCAAGGAAAATGAAGAAAGAGAATTAGCCGAAATATCACAAATAACTCAAACAGACATAGTGCAAATAGACAAATGGCTAATTAAACCGAGTAAAATGTTATGCTCTATCAATGCCAAAGATCAACAGGTGGAAGGAAATCTCCCACTATTGATGAAAGACTGCTATATTTTTGAGGCAAATAATCAAGCAGATCCATCTAAGTTGATATCACAGCTGGTGGAGAAGTGCGTTATCTACAAGGAGCATGCGAAGAGGTAGGTTTCAGGTACCAAATGAGAACAAAGATAAATAAACGAAACGTTTCGACTCCTTTGATTGTAACCAAAAACCTATGGAACTATTGAGATTCCAATGCATAAAAATTTGTATAAATATACATTTTGAAGAAAGAAAAAAGGCTGGACCTTTTTGATTAATTGTAATAGAGACTGTCTCTTTTGGAGAATTAATACAAAGCAATCCGGAGATTCCTAATTCTGTCACTACTGTGTTATGATTTTGTTCTCTCTGTTATTTCATATTCATTTTTATTTCACTTATATATATCTAATGAATATCACATTGTAATTTAGTAAAACTTCTATTGCAGTGATTAATATGTAGCTATCTATTGTTTACAGTTTTTCCTCTGTATCGGCTTACTAGCAGGTACAATATCTGTGAATCTTTAGGTTGTCATATTTTATGCTTCATCGGATCATTTCTTATCTTATTTTCTTCTTTTGTTTACAGAGTGAGATTCTCCCTCGATAGGATCCTTATTCTATAGACAACTTAATGTTTTTCTCCATAATTCATACACCATTTATTTCAATATAACACAGTTACGGAAAAAGGCCTTTGGTTTGCAATTTGCTTTTAATATTGATTTCTAAAGTTCTCTTTTATAAAATCAAATTGATACAGCATGAAAACTTTCGGATTTCTTTAAGTTTTTTTGTTCCTCTATCATTGTCCCTGTTGTTAGACAACCCAATATTGAACCCGGTTTGATAGATCAAATCCATATCACTTTAAATCTCTTCGACACCATACTTAAAACGGCTAACACCCGGGTAGAACTTGAACGTTCATGGGCTACAATTGAAAGGGATATAAACATCCAGGAACAGTTGGAAGCCAGATAGCGACAACCTAGAAATCAACCCTAGCTTCCTTTCCCGAAAGTATACCCTCCTCCCTTTCTACATCTTACTAACTTTCGGATGCCTAGACACTATACTTTTAAAGCCTTAAGTACAGACTCTGGAACAACATTCCCTAATGCTTGGACTTTTGTATTACAATTGTTTTTGAAAAAGGAAAAACGAAGCATAAGAATGTCAAGCATATCCTGAAATGGGATGATTGATGAAGTCAAACCATAGTTTGGATGTCTGTATGATACTAATTATCTTATTTTATTTCCTCTCTTATAACTCTATCTCATTGTTACATATCATGTCAGTGAATTTTTCTTTCGTGTCCTTGATGGTGCTCTTAGTGAAGTTTTTTGTTACTAACATGTATTTTACTAGTTGGATCATGTATTAACAAATACTTTCTCTATCAATCCAATCCAATGTTTAAATTTCTTGTTTTACCTTTTCCCTTATGGTAATTACTTGTTCTTCCTTACTTTCACTTAACCCTTCCTGGTTGAGTTCTTCATTTAAGGGAATATGATACATTTCCAAGATCTCAACATCTTTAGTCCATATTCATGTGTAGGTTTTCTTAGCACTCTTAGTTACTTCTTATGCATTGGGATGGATCCTCTTCCACCTATACAGTTGCATCTGTGTTTTATTCAGTTCTTTATTTTTTAGGCCCAGTAGTATTTTTGAGGATGTTTTGTACATATTCTACCAATTTTTTATTTTTTCAAACGCTTGTTCCATGTATTCATACTAACCCTTTACTTTTACTAGTTGGTCAGCTAATTTTACAATCTATGCATTGTAACCCTGGATGTCCCTTACTTCTGAAAAGAATTTAACCTGAACTTCTTTCAGCTATTCATTTAGTTCAAAAACTTCTTCTTTGAACAAAACAAGGAATGTGTTCCCTTCCAACTACAGTTGTTTCAATTCTTCCTCTAGGAGTGATAACCTTTGATTTTTTCTTTCATGTATTTGATCCTTTTCCACTACTTTCACTAAATGGATCGATGTTTCTTGGGTGTATCTATGCATGACCTTTTTAGTCTCTTCAATATGTACCCACTTTGCCTCATCCACTTTGATATGGAATTATTTTTCTATTTCCTTCCTCTAGATTTATAGTTGTTTCTCTAGTCTAGATACTTTATGCTTGTACTCGTCTATCTAAATGTTGAGTTCATTCAATGTAACATATTTTTTGCCTACAAACACATGAAGTGTTGTTGTTATATGAACTACTTCTTTCTACGAGTTTTCACAAATTATTGGCCAATCAATGCTCCTTTTAGGTTTCTTTCCTCTAAGGGATCTCCTATCTTTTGTCCCTTCATTGATCTCCATGTGATTCCTTCCTTTGAATTATTTTAGTATAATTTCCCCACAACAATCAATTCATCATCAATTTTCAATGTCTTCAGGGATGAATATGAGAATTTAAATGATATTACATTCAAACAAGTCCTTTGGTTTGAGGGAGAGGTCAAAACTGATACTGCAATTTTATTCCATTCCTTCATGGTGACACATGCATCTTCTTCGACTATTTTGTTTTTTTATTTCACATCTTTTTGGGAAACTTCATCTTTCGCGGCTTTACGGACTCTCTTAGATTTCATGGCCTCGTGGGAACGTGACTCTTTTGTAGCCTCAAAGGATTTGTATTCCTCTGTGGCCTTGGCTCTTTCCACATCATCAAAACATGTCTCAACTTCCCCAAGTGAGTTATCCCATGCTTTCTTTTTCCTAGCCCTCTCTTCGACTTTGAAGAACTGCCTAAGAGATTCTTCATCTTTTTATTTTCGATCTCGTTCATCTACATTCATCTTCTCCCAAACATTCTTTATTCCTTTCTACTGTTGTTGAAGAAAAATGGTTTTATTTTCTTCTTATTCTGCCAGGAAATCATCAGCTTGGGGTGTACCTACTATGCAGGACAATACTTCCTCATGTGTCTTGGCCTAGTGGAAATTTTTTTCCTCTTCCCTTATTTCTTGTTCAAAAGGGGGAACCATCTTCAGTGTTTAGTAGTGATTATACAATACCCTTTTTGGGTCATGGTTCTTCGCTACCCCTGTACATAGTATCAACTCCTTTAGATCCAATACATCCTTCCTTGCATGTGTAGGATTTAAAAGCGTGGATTTCCCTAATCTGATCGGGAAACTAGACCAACTTCTTTTCTTTACCAACAATGGGAAAGTTTCTACGCCTATTTTCATTGTTTGGTATGCCACCACCCTGGCCATAGGTTTGTATGGAACATACTTGGGAAATAAGTGTGGTGGGGTGTTGCATCCATAAACATGAATGCATGTGTAATTATTTTATAGATACCAATCTGCTATTTCCTACAAAGTTTCTAATTATTCTAATGATATCATGTGCAGGTTCTAGCCGAAAAACATTTGATACATAGGTGAATTAAAATAATCAAAAAATTGAAAGAGAAATTCTTAATACTGGCTTGTTCATAGTTAATAGCATTAAAAATGAAGAAGGGGGGAGACTATAGTCTAGTTCCAACATGTTCCTCAATTAGGGACATATGTAGAAATGACGTCAATAAAAAGGAAAACATTAAAAATCTTGATTAATTACCTTTACAAGCCTCCTAGATATTGAGGAAAATGTTGTATGACAAGTTCAACAACCAATTGAATACCACTCCCATCTCCCCCACTATATGTACCATCATTTTCACAAAGCATTATTTCACACAAGTGTTCACTTTGTGGTCCGTGGGTGATTGTGATACTTGGTAATTCTATACCCTTGTTATGAATTTTCCATGGGCTTGCGCTTTACGAATCAGGGACAAATGGTAAAAAATGCTCGAAGTATTTACCAGGTATTCGTCGCAATATTTCTCCTGCAACAATACTAACATGTGATTGGGGCATAGGCATGCATCAAATGATGTTTGCGGTTTGTTGAGGATTTGCACTGGCTTATCAGGATAAGATTAATCTCTCATGATATTTTAGGCATGATGGTTTAAAGGATATTAGGCAAGTTTGGTGACAAATAAAAAAATAGGGAGCACCCTTATTGCTCATGGAATCCCAAACCTTAGGGACCGATGTGCCTTGAGTACCAAGTTAGGTAGAAATTTAGTACAGGGAGGTTCCCATTTAATTTCCTAAATTAAAAAATTAAATGGGAATTGTTGTGGGTACAACAGAAACAAAGTATAAAAGTTTTAATTGAGGTACTTCTGTATGTCTCCTTCGATCCCTAAACATTTCACAATTTGAAAAGTCCCAGGAAATAAGTTATAGTGAAAATGTCAAACTGACCTGTTTGAAACCGATTTTAGGATTGTTCAGAAAACCTAACTTCCAAAGGGAATATCTAGAAAAGTATAACGAACCAACGTATGAAATTTTAACCACATGTACCCAGATATTTCTCCTCTGTCTCCTCAAAATTTCACGGTCTCAAATAGCCTATAAAAAAATTTATAGTGAAAATGACAAACTGACCCATTTGAAACTAATTTTAGGAGCATTCAGAACCCCTAAATTCCACAGGGCATATCCCAGAAAATATAGAGAACCAAAAACTAGAATTTTAACCACATGTACCTAGAGATCACGCCTTCGTCTCCTCAAAATTTCATGGTGTGTGTTGGTCCAGAGATTAAAATTAAGGCTCAAAGGATAATGTCAGGCATCAGGAAAGTTTATAAGAGTGTGTTTTAAAATGCTTTTCCTATCTCAGTTGTATGAGAAAAATTCCTTAATGGAATTAACTGTGTAGCAGCACAAAGGTTGTATTTCATGTCTAAGTCAAAATTGAAATAATAAATGAAGAGACGGAAAATTACAAAACTGTGAAACAAAGAAAGGCATCAATTACATAATAGTCCCACCTTGTTGCAGTAGAAGAAAATAGATTAGTATAACCTTGAATAAAGCGTAAAGGTACAATAACTCACACAGCAAGCAAGTCTTGTAATACTCACAGTAAATACAGAGGAAACGTTTCTTACTCAATACATTACTAATGCAATAAGATTATGGTAGTTGTTGTACTAAATTGGAATCAAATATTTATTCAGGAATACATAAACAAAATTGAGAAATGGAAGACATAGAAACACATAACCCGGATTTGAACAAAACTTGGAATCTTTGTCTGCACTTGTATTAATACTCTATAAGGAGGGTTTTCTATGTTACAATCGGCGAGAGGAAGCCTGAAATAAGTCTTCAATCTATGTATTTATACAAAATGGTCTCAACCTAATGGTTGGACTTCTCATAATTTAGAAGTGCTAAATATTACAATACGCAAAAATGAAAGGTTCCATAAGCATTTCCTCGGTATTTTCGTCTATTGGCAGAGACGTTTCTTCTCCATATCTTTCATCTTGGAAATAGTTGGCATCTGATCATGACTTATTTAAGTAGTATGCATAGCTTGTCTTGTTTCTATATGTGCTAGCTTTCCCATATTCGACACACTGGATGGATCTTCTTACTAACTATACTACCAACCCAGAAGGTTCTATTGCTTCATTTGCTTAAAAAGTGTATAGCTTCTTTTCTATTTGAGGCAACCTCTCCTATATTTTCCTTGCTCCCAAAGATGTGGCTTGTAGCTATAAACTGGGATCTACTATCCATTTGTTTATCTAGATAAGGTCGATTTGTTTCATTTGCTAGATGGTTGTTCGGGCTTCTTCTTTGTTTATCTTAGAATTATGTTGATACTTTGCTATGTCAATCTGACCCAGGGCCTCAGGGATACTATCTCCTTCAACATCAAGCAACATGTTATCTAGTGAAGACAATGTTTCTTCACAAGATTTATTTACCTCTCTGGAAAATCTTTTGCTTTTGACCAAATTTGTCTCTCAGGCCTTCAAGATTATGTCACCTCGGGTTTGCTCAGAAAGGGACAATCGAGGAACCTCTGGTACATCATCTTTTTGTTTTAGTAAGACAGCCTCCTGAAACTTGGCGTGAGATGCAGTGGCTTCTCTTTCCTTAATGTAAATGTTATTCAGGGAGAGGTATACCACCCGGTAACAATTTTGAATGGATTCCACTTTTGTAAAACAATATGGCTGGGATGATTCCATATTTTCATGTACTTCTAGTGCCTGAGCTTGGAAAGTTTCCATCTCCACTGTTATACCTTCAACCAAGTCTATCTTGGCCTGTAGTTGCTTGATAAATTCTTCTTGTTGAGTGGATAACTCTCTATTGGCTTGTGAATTCTGATATAGCTCATCAAGGTTGGTTTTGAGTTGTTGAATTTGTTGTTTGTCACTGGCTCTGACCTGTTCAAAATCCTTATTCATATGATTTCTCACATATTTTTCTATGGTTATTATCTAGTCTTGCAACTTTCTTACCAACAAATTTCTCTGTTTCAGTTGCTCCACTAGCTTTTCTATTGAACATTGATTAGTCATGGAAAAGGAACCCAATGAGCCTTCCATCTCCCTAGTGAAATCGATATCATCTAGGCCATGTCCGTGATACATCATCTTCTGCCTTTTTACTGTTGCGTAGCCCTCCTCTTCTTGCTGAAAAATAAGTCGGAAGGAGGCATTTCTTCAGCTAAAATCGGAGTAAGGTCTTCTATAAATATGACTTTAGCATTTGGATTTCTTTGAATTGACTTTAAAGGTGTTAATGACATAATGGGACTACCTATCTTAGTGGACGGTTGTTTCCCTACTGTGTTGGTAGCCAATTTATTTGGTGTGGTCGGTGATGTATCATGTCCCTTTTTTATTAAATATTCAAATTGATCTTTTGCTTGATTACCTGGTGGATTTGATAATGCAGTATCCACTTTCTGTGTTAAAACTTCAGTTTTATTCAGATCCTCCTAAGTATCCTGTTCGTTGGAAATCCCTGTCTCTAAACCCTGAGTTGTAGCCTCCTGTGTAGATGGAGGTGTTTGAGGTTCTCCCTGTAAGACCTTAGGTAGACTATTCTTTCTGTGCCTTTGGAAATTGTAAAAACTAGCTAATTGATCTGGATCTAGAGTTCGTACTCTTCTCAACACTTCCTGGTACGACCTGGCTCCTCAGAATATTTCATCCTATGGAGAAAATTCGTGTACATATTTATTTAGATTGTATAGAGCCAGGTGGGTTTCCACGATGTTCTAGGGATCGTGCCTCTTGAACTCAATATTAACCAACTTGATGTCTTATAGGGTTGTGGCTTCTACTTTCAAGTGAATGAAATCTAACAATGAGAACATACCAACTTGGAGAGGAAAGGTTGGCCATACCTTTTTATGGGCCTCTTTTAATTCTTTACTGATGCCCCCTGTCACAATTTGATACGCTACCTCTCAACACACCAATCGATCTAGTAAAAAAATTGGTAAAGCATGTGGGGGAACTGAACACCCAAAAACCCTGATGTAGGAAAATTTTTCCTCAATATACCAGTCTACTATTTTCCTCAGGTTGGCCATAATCTTGTCTGAAATACTGGGAGGCGGGAAACCGTAGAGGGCGATATGCATCGGCACCACTACGTAATGACAGATTTCATAAAATAAATCTTGAGCTTTATCCTCCCACAACTTGGAGTGATAGAAATGGATGGGCTCAATGCAGATCGAGGTCCAACTCCATTTCATCAGAGGAAAAGGCGTCATAAAACAAATGGCATCCATAATGTATGCGGACATGTAGAAAGGTGAAGGTTTCCCTTTGGCCTTCATCGACTGATACTCTATGATTTCCTTGGCCATATTGTCTGATAACATATTGGCCCAGTTGAAAGAGAAACCTTTTTGTTAGGATATTTAAACACTTAGGAGTTAGTTAAGATCTACTTGGTCTAATATGTTGTTAGGTAAAAGTGTGTTTCTTTAGTATGCATTAGTATACATTTGTAGTTAGGAAATTTGACGGTCATGATATGTTCCCAACATAGAGTAATCCAACGGTTCATACTCTCCTCGATCTTAATGGCCATTGATCCTTGGCTTAAAACCCGATTGGTCCATGATCTCTATTTAAAGAGCATGGAGGGTCATTTTCCGATGATCGATTGTGAGAAACTCTCTTGTAAAATCTTTCTGTAATCTTTTTCTTTGCATTAATAAACTGCTCTAAGTGGTCGTGTTGGCTAGGGCCGTGGATGTTTCCCCGTAGGGGTTTTACCACGTGAAAACATCGGTGTGTTGATCTTTGATATGGTTATGTGAGTGGTTACTGAAGGTGTTCATCCTTTTTTGGAATACCTGTGTTGTCGAACATGGTATCAGAGCCTGTTTGAAGACCCGCTCCTGTTGTAGATCGAGATCGTGAAGCCGAGTTGCCTCATCTCCATTTTCTGGCATTTCCATACATTTATGGGCTAAGAGGAATGTTCCATTGCGTTCGGGGCACTCGTTTCATTCAGGAACACTTTTCGTTTCACTCGAAAAGGTTTCAGTTTACCCAAGATACGGCCATTACAATCAGATCTGGAGGTATAAAGTCTGAATACGCATTTTTTTTTAAATTTTTGCAAAGTTTTGATTTTATTTTGGTTTGTATTTTTTATTTCCAGGCTACTACTCTTTTAGATCTTCATATGATATTTTCCCCACGCCTTGTGCGATCTCGGCAAATTAGAAACGGATAGGAAAAGGTGCATCTTCCGGGTAAGCTAACCGAGATCTAACCCTTGTTGTCATCGATAAGCGAAATTTTTTTCTTGTGTGAAAATAGTTTTTTTGGAGCATGCTCTCCAAGACCGTCTTCCACAACAACAAAAAAACACCCCCAATCCTCCTTCTGAACATTACAATATGTTTTTCTAGACCATTTGGTTAAAACTTGCCTTATTAAGTAAGAGGTCTTGAGTTCAAGTCTCTCTTTTGTTACCTTTTTTGAAAAAGTTCATGCTATAAATTGT
>SNQJ01S0089937.1:0-23702 GCA_010110895.2 Picea sitchensis | reverse complement strand
CATTTTGTTGGGCTTTATCAGTATTATCATCAACGACCTGAGGAGCTTGTTCCTCCTTTACTTCTCCTCCAGTTGGATATCCCACAGGTGGCTGCCTTTGTTTAGTCACAGCTGCCATTGCTTCTTCTTCTTCGCCAAATATTCTGATCCACAATTCAAACAATCTTCAGTTCAGTATATAATGAAAAATATCCAGGAAATATTATGAATTTAACATCAACACTATCTGAACTAAGAGACTGAGAGGAGGAACAGTGAGAGCTTACTCAAATTCTCTCGACTTGACTTGGATCTCTCTGCTATGCTTCTACTGCGCAATTTGTACTGAATAACATTCATTTCCTCTCCATGTATTTATATATGTCTAAAGTCGGTTCAAAATACCTGTGGAGTAGAGTGAAGTAGATTTATATGGTTGGATTTGCTTAGATCTGGAATATGTTCTGTCTCTTTTCTTAAAGAGAAGAATCAATTCAATTTTATCTATACTCAGAATTTCTGGGAGTGGGAATGTTTTTTGCAACCAGAGGAATTCGAAGCTTACTTTTGCAACCAGAGGAATTCGAAACTAACAAATTTCGATTGGTAGCTCTGGTATTGTTTGTTAGGTTCAGAAGTAGCTGGTTGAATTGTAAGTGGGCTGCGCTTGTCTTTTGAAAGGTAGGCTGGATAGTAACTAATTTAACCATCGGTTTTCTGGTGTAAAATCTTATTTTAGATAAGGCATTATACGGATCACTTTGCTTGCTTTGACTGTTACTTTTTTCTGACTGGAATCTTATGCAACACTCATATCAACATCCAACAGTAATTAAAAAGTGATAGCCTGTCCACTTTGGAATCAGTTCGAGTAAAACTCTCATCAATATTGAAATGGCAACATCTATGATTTATTTCAGTTAAATTTAAATGTTTACAGGATAGTTGCCTCACCAGGGATTGAATAGTATGCTTAAATCCAACCATAAGTGCCCTCTGAGATAAGGTAACCGAATGTTAAAAGATGAATGCCCCAATTGTCTTCTGTAAGATTTTTTTGGGTTGATTTATAATATATATTCTAGTGAAGTAGACACCAAGTATGCACCGAAAATTATTGTTTTATGTTGGAAATGCATCCCTTTGAATGGTATATTTATATTTTATATTAGGGTTGTGGAAGCTTAGAGATCCTTTATAGTCTTGGTTTGTGCTTTTTTTTTTCTCCATAAGCCATTTAAGTTTTATTATAAACTGATTTGGAATTATTTAAGATTTTATTTAATGTTGAACATTGGAAAACTAGAAGTGGAAAAAGGATTTAGTATATTATTTATTAATTATTTATAAATTTAAAAAAATAGAAAAAGTGGATTGTGAGAAAAGAAAGGAAATTTTATATCTCAAAATTGAAGAGATATGTTACATATTTATTGGGACTAGTCTGTCATATATTTTATAATCTTGTAGTGAAGTAAGTAATGATTGTTGAGCAATAGCATGGAATAAATGTTGACTAGAGGCATCTAATAAATGCTAAGAGCTAGCAGGAAATGAGAATATGAAAATGTTGACTAGTCACTTGCTGGTGGTTTCCAACATGTAGAATGCAAAAACTATAAATGGTTTATGGATTTTTAATTCCCATTTATTCATTGACAAGGTTGGAAAAACTTAGAGTGTAAGTTTTAACTTACTGTTAAGCTACTTAAGTTTCTCTAGAATCATAACCATTTAGTTGTCAAGAATAAAACATTCATTGTGCTTTAGAGTGTGGGGGTTTTCTCGTGAAGGGTTTTTCATAACATGTACTTTATGGTTTGTTGTTTAGTTCATTTGTTTGCAACTATTATGTTATAAGTTTATGAACATTTTGTTGATATATAAGTTTACTTAGGATAGGTAGGATATTTCATCCTTCTTGGTTGTTTATGGACAATCAACATGTGCTTCTTTGACTTATCACTGGAGTGGGTAAATTTCCCATCTATCTACTTGTCTCATTATTTCATGAGAGAGTTATCCATCTACCTTCCATCTACCTTCATCAATGTTGTCTCCTCTCAGCCTATTATAAATAGAGGAGCTCTTCAATGTAATCATCAAGCACATCAATTAGATCAATGTCTCTTCTTTGTAGAAGGTTATTGGTTTTTGGAGTTGTTTCCTTGAGCCTATGATATTGTCTTTTCTCAATATCTACATGGTATCAGAGCTAAATTACAAACCCCTTCTCATTTTTTCCAAGAGTCGCAGTAAGCCATCGATGGTCTTCTCGTGTGGATGCTCCATGGAGTTAAAGTCTGAGTTTTTATTTTCTCTACTTATTGTTGGCTGATCCACGTTGGTTTCTGTCTATTGATGGAACCTGTTTGGTGGTAGGTCTGCAACTAAAGGCAAAACCCTCCATAAATGGTCCATCACTCACCCAACTCATCTGTAAATTCAGGCTACTGGTGGCGCAACTAAAAGGGTGTGGAAAAACTAAATCAGACGAAGAGTGCATCTTCTTTATTTTATCCAAGCTAAAAGTTCCTTATCAGGTATTTTCTTCTGCATTTTATTCTACTATGGATGCACTAAGAAGTGAGTTTAAAATGCCTTCCTTTGAGATTTTCTGTGAGCGTCTTACTAGAGAACAATCTAAGCTTACTCAATTAGATGCTCTTTTTGGCTCTAACAATAAGGCTCGTGTGGCTCATACCACCAAAACTAAGCACAAGACTTGGTATAAGAAGAAGAAATATTTTGCTCCAGCGTGTGACTTTACCTCCAAGCCTCAGCAGAAAACAAAACCTTTTCCTCCATCTTCCAAGCCTAGTGAGTCTTCCTCCAAGACAAATAAGAAGAAGTCAAATGACACTTGTAGCTTTTGTGGTGGACTGGGGCATGTAGAATCTAAATGTTGGTTGAAACTTGAAGCTTTGAATGAAGCCATGAAGCAACATAAGATTTCAGTACCGAAACCTTCTTCTACTAGTAAAGGACATGCTTTATTAGCTCATGCTTTGTATGCATATTCAAACAGTTGGATACTTGATTTTGGTGCTTCACACCACATGACTCATTCTCATGAGTTGTTGGCTTCTACATCTGAATGTAGCATTTCACAGATTGCAGTTAGAGACTCTACACAGCTGGATGTTCTTGGATCTGACACAATGAAGTTAGATAAAGGGTGCATTAATGATGTTCTTCTTGTTCCTGACATCTCTGCAAATATTCTCTCTACATATCAAATTTGTCATTCTGGTAATGGGAAAACAATAGATTTTTCTCCTATTGATGTAATCATTCAAGAACTACAAAATCCAGACATTGTTGCTGCATCTATAAAAGTAGATCATAGTTATTGACTGTATAAGTTTGCTTCTTTTGAGTCTTCCTTAGGTTCCTCTTTCATTGGACATGCTGATGTGAGTAAGCTTTGACATGAAAGATTTGGACATCTCAACTATAGATATTTGCAGCAGTTGAGCAGTCACAAATTGGTGCTTGGTCTTCCTAAAGTTTCTTGTACTGATGGAGTTTGTCCAAGTTGTGTCCTTGGAAAACAACATCAATATCCTTTTCCTAAAGGAAAAGCATGGCATGCTACAACACCTCTTGAGTTGGTACTATTATCCCCTATTTCTAGGGATAACTAGGAGATCATGTCTTGAGGCCCACGGGTCCCAGACATGGAGTACCGAGAGTAGATTGACCTAAGCATGGCCCTAGAGGGACCATCTTTCTTCTCTTTCATCATACTTGTCTTGTCAGCAACAACAACATCCATCACCATCGGTATGGTCTTGTATCGGAGAAGGCTCTTGCTTCATGAGGTAATTGGTCCAGGTATCATGGTATGTGTCAGAACACTTATCCTTCATTTAGATATATGCATCTTACTCCTTTTATTTCGACAACTACTTGGATCTTGTTTGTTACCATGACCTGGTTTGGGGGGATTGGCTTGAGGGGTGCCCTACCATGAGACTGTTACCCTTAGATTTAGGTTTGCCATAGGAAGGGTGGATTTAGAGAGATCCATCGTCACTCCATCATGGCCCATGCTTTCATCTTATCTCCCACTCATCTACATGGATGATTTTAGGGCCTGTAATTTCACTCATATAATTAATTTTTCCATGGTGTTTCCAACCAGTTAAGCTATTGTGTCATTTTTTATCATTATAACCTTTAGATATATGCATCTTACTCCTTTTATTTCTGACAACTACTTGGATCTTACATTGACCCACTTGACCATGGTTTGGGGGATTGACAGGGTGCCCTAGCAGGCCTGTACCCATAGGTTTAGGTTTGCCACCGGGGTGGATTTCTGAAGATCCATCGTCCGCTCCCATCATATTGTCACTTTTTCATCTTATCTCCCACTCATCTACATGGATGATTTTAGGGGCTAAATTTCACTCATGGGCTAATTTTCCATGGTGTTTTCAAAAACGAGATTCGCTATTTTAAAAATGATTCGCCCAAATTCTATAGGATAAAATTATTTTATCTTAAAAATCGCCAAAATTTTATAAAAACTATATATAAAATCCTTGGAAATTTGAATATTTTTACAAAAATATCGCCAAACATTTACAGTTGGCATATGAAGGATTAGTAAGATTCACCAAGGTTTCTACATTTTAAAATAAATTTCCATCCTTAAAATCATCCCTACTCATCTACCCCATTTCCCTAGTTTGGGCATTAGGATGATCTGTTTGTGGGGTTTCTCTTTATCTCATGGGAAGAAGGGGCTAAAGGCCCAGAAGGTAAAAGAAGTTGGTAAAAGATAAAATCCAATAAGAATAAAACCTAGAGATGCTTCGCCCAGGGATCCCTGAGAAGGCAATAAAAGGTCTCTCAACAAGAAACAAGATGGACCCAAGAAAAATAAACAAACATGACCTAATTATGAGGATAGGGGGTCTCATCACGGGCCAGCCTATTATGTTCATGGGTACTTAGCAGTATGACATTGCCATCATCTGGTTACCATGCCAGGGAAGTGATCTTTGGTTGCATGGCCAAAGGAAAGGGTGTCTCATCATGAGCCAGCCTTATCATTTTTGTGAAGGTACTTATGGGTAACATTGTCAGCTCTGGTCACCATGCCAAGGCAGTGTCCTCCGAGTAGTCCTTGGGTAAAAAGAATGAAAAGAAAAATATGAAGATAAGAATAAAAGGTATAAGGGGCTTGGAAAAAACTTTCATCCATGATAGGTACAACTCACCTTCTACAAAGGCACCCACAGGTAAAACCATGCAGCCCTGGCTCTCACTCTACCCTAATCCTAGACATCCTTTGACCACATCACCTGATTTACATGGCTTGGATGATACCCCTTGGAGACTTTCCTTTCCTTATGGATACTAGCCCAATAGGGTATTTTGTCCTTTTCTTCAGCTTTGTATTGTAGGCCTTTGTAATATCTTTGGGCTATTGAATGATGTATCAGGGTTTTTATGCATGTGTTTGATAACATTAATGATGAAACATGATTAACATTTCTATGATCCCTATGACTAATGAGCCCATGGAGGGAAATTTTTTTAATGTGCAGGACCATACCGATGGACAAGTACCAAGTGGACCGATACACATGGGGAGATGATTAGTTCGGACCTCCATGGGGTTGAAGAGCCCATCAGATTGTTGTTGGGACCCCATCAGGGGAAGAGACAAGACAGTGATTGGTTGAGCTATTTCACCTGAGAAGAAGAAGGATGTTTCATCTAGGACACTTTGGCTGAGCCCAGCCTGAGGGGGATGACCCCTTTTTAGCATAATGTTGGCCTTGGAAGGCTCAGAGCGTCCCCATCTTTACCATGATGTCATCCAGTTTCATGGTCATGTTTGGAGGTGGACTGGCCAGCAGTGGCACATGTGGCACCTTGGAGAATCCCCTAGGGGGCTAACGTTTTGCTCCTGGATGACTCATTTACCATAAAAGGGGCTAGCGCCTCCCTTGAAGGGGATTTTACCTTTATTACAACTCAGTTAGGGTACTGTTTTGACAATTTAATGTAAAAACAATATTATGGTCTTGTCGGCCATTTTTATGACCTAAATTTAATTAAGGTCATTGATACACTATACATTGAGGATGTTTTTCCCTCATTTGAACATAAGACATCACTCACTCTCCTAGTGAGGTCTGATTTTTGTGCCTTATTAGGGTTATTGGCTGATTTGAGGAAGGCACACTTGTTTGGAGAGGAGCTTTTTGGCAAATTTATGGTGTTTTTCTTGAAGAAAGGTTTACAACTAGGGTTTGCATGTTATTTTCTTGATGATTTGTAAGTATTTTTCTGTAAAACTTCTTGATTGAATGGTTGTAGTTTAATTTCTTGCATTCTATTTATATATATACATTGTTGAATCAAAACCCTAGGGGAGAAACACACAAGTAGGTCATTGTCTCATGTCCCCTGATAGAAAAACCTTTTAAGCCATTGAAGAAGAAGAAGAGAGCCTAGCCATTGCTACACTCATTCTACCCTCTTCCCCTAAGTTAGCCATACTTTTAAATTTCGAGAGAAAAAGGACATCCCAGGCCTAGGTTATCTACACCTAGGGTCATTTTTCTTTTAGGGTTTGATGAAAGATCCTTGCCTTTGCAACACTCTCCCTCTTTAAAATCTCTTGTCTTGATTTTTCTTGTCTTTGAGCTAGCCGTTTTTCGGGAAGGAGGAGAGAGCATGAGGCCTTTCTTAAGCAACACCAGAGTGAGCCTCTCTCCCCTAGGGTTCTGTTTTCAAGGACCTGCCATTGCAACACTTTGAAACCTTTCCCTCTTGTCCTTTGAATCTTTTCCCCTTCAACTTGTGTGTCCTTCCCCTTTTGAATCCATAACCCTAGGCACTGATCTTTAACCTCCAAGGTTGAAGTGATAGTGATTAGAACAACTCTCAAACTCTTATAAATTTTGAAACCCTAACTAACTAGCTAACCCTAACTAGGCTGACGTCACACTAGAATAATCCATCTTGATGCAACAAATTTTGACGATAAGCAATTAGATGATGAATTAAAGCATTTATTGAGTAAAGTATTGGTTAGATACATTATTGGCTTTATCATCTTGATAGTTATTAATGAATTGATGCTTTTCCATAGCTAATTGACAAAATGTTGACCTCATTGATATCTATTGTTTTACATTTCTTATTGATTTATGTCAGATAGTCACATGAAGTACTAACCCTTTGAATAGAGCCTACATATATTGTTCTATTGTTTCTTTGTTTCGGGCAGGTGTTCTCATCTGGGACTACACTTCTTTATTGGGTAATTAGCCCGACTATCTGATCTTGGTGGTAACCTGTGAGGAGGGACTCTTACTTTGACCTTTATACTTTGGCCTCTTCAAAACCCCAGGTTGTCGGGGACGTATCCCCTGGGTTAACCTCCCTAAATAGAAATAAACTCCCCATTAAGGTGACATTGGGTGGGGAAGGTTCTTGTTACGCCAGTATGGGATCTGTCCTTTAGCCTTTAACCTAAACTACAAACTGTGCGATAACATTTTGGCGTCGTTGCCGGGGAACACTGAGTCAATCTTCCTCAAACTAAAAAACCTTTTTGGTAAGCCTTGAATCAGAGACCTTATCTTACAAGCTTACCTGGTGACTCCACTAGGGTGTTTTCCCTTATCCTTTGATAGTTCCAGGAAAATTATCTAGCGACTCCACTAATATTTATTAGGGTGTCACCTTACTTTCTGTGATATTTCCAAGTTATGGGATCATGGCACACTGGGAACAAATGTATCCGAGTATTGATTTTAGAAGTTTTCAAGGGTACCCAAATTACTTTGATACAAAATGGCTAAACAACTCTCCAACATTTTTGGGTCTCCCGACTCCTCACATTGTAAATTTTTTGTATTTAATGAGCGAGACAAATTTGGGAGGAGAGGATGCTATTATAAAATTGTTCTTACTCACTCTGCCATCCTACTTACAAGATCATTTTAAGAGTTGTTGCAAGGACATGGGTATATCATCTTTCATACACCTCATCAGTAGGTTTATAGACCTTACTAAGCCAGATTGCCAAATGTATGAAGATGTCCTTCAAAACCTCATGGTAGCCTTAGATCACAAAGGATTCACCACTGAGATTGTAGAAGATCTCAGGAGATCATATCATGATCAATACCAAAAATCCTCTAATATAAGAGATGAGGTTTATGAATACCATTATCAACCCCTTGAAGAGGAGCTCTCCCATAATCCAATAGAATGCAACAAAGATATAATTAGAGATGTGAATTATGAGGATGAAGCACTAGTAACCGCTCCTCAATCTGATGAATCTCTCCAAGATCCTGTCTCTCCTGCACAAGATGAAGAGAGTGAAGTAAGTCATTTTCCTTTCCATTTTTTTGATGATACCTTATTCTATGGCTCAGAGAGTGAGGAAGAAATGGAACCCTTGGACAAACTAGGTCCCCTATTTCTCAAGACTGAAGATGTAGAGGCAGATCTTCCACTTGATGAAGCTATCCAAATATTTGAAGCTCTTGCACAGGAAGGATTAAGCAAGGTAAATTATTCCCCCTTCCAAGTTTTTAGTGGCTCTTTACTTTATGACACAGAGAGTATAGAAGTATTGGATGTTTTGACTCCTCCATGGTATGATATTGATACTGACATAGCTGATTTTGACGAGTTCATACATGTTGGGAGACGTAGGTGGGATGAAATTAGTTATGATATGGATCTCATCTATGCCATAAGGATTCATCTCCGAGTGTTTCCTTTGCAATTATCACAGCAAGCTCTTGACCAATGGCAATAGGGAGATGAGATTTTTACTGACTCTCCACAAACACCCAAGGTTGACCAAGTACAGTATTTTCTTGATGATTTTCGGTCTTACCTTGAGGCCTTTGATAAGTACTCCTCCGATCACTTAGGTTTACCCTATGAAGATGACTATCAACCGCCACTATGCTCAGATTCTGATAGGAGTAAAAACATAGTTTGCCTAAAGAAGGATTCTCATGACTTTTCACCCCAACCACCTGTTGTTACTTCACCGTACTTTTTTATTAAAGGTGTAGTTGGGAAGTACCTTTTTTATGTTGAATTTTCTCCTAGGAAAACCTTAGACTCCAAGGGTTGGTTGGGTACTACAAGTTTGAGTCAGTTATCCCAGTTTTTCAACTTTCCCTTGATAGTTTTCCAGTCGTCTACTAGATCTTTGTCAATCCCTTCCTTGACTTCAGAGCGTGAGGATGTCCTAGGTAGCCAATTTGTAGGCCCTTTGAGTTAGGTTTTTGTTGACGGGAGAAATTGATTACTCGTCAACTAGAAGAGTGAGTTTGGTCCGGGGTTGTCTAATTAACCCAAGACATTTGGATTGACTCACCCTGACGGGTTTAGCAGCTTCATTGGCCGATCTAAGTTCTACAGAAAGTGAAAAATAAGTAAAGGAAAAAAAATAACTTAATAAATGACAATCACTAAAATATATATTTACATCTAACTATCTATATATGTACAGTTTATTTAAATAATAAATGTATAATAATTCTATATACAATTTGTACAAATCACGAGTTTTAATCTAAACCTATAAAATGAAATGTAAATTGGTTCCTTTAACAACAGTGATAAATAAAGTGAAAATACTATCTAATTTTTTGGTTTATTTTCTTAAATGTGTGCACTCATGATATCAAATAACAGGCTAACATGTTAATGCATCCGACGTCTGTACAATAGTCAATGTCCAACCACCTTATCTGAGAGGTAAACTTGCAACGAATTTTAAGGTTGCTTCGAACAAATGCGAAACAATATGCTGGAGATTGAGTTTTGATAACATAACATACAACGGATATAGCTACAGTGGTCTTATGATTTACAAGTGAAAACAATGATATAAATCTTCTTGTAAGAATTTGTAGTTATACGTTCAATAGGAAATAAGAGATAAATCTCAGATTTGTATCGAATTAATGATCACACTATACCATATCTGAAACGTAAGATATGGAAAGTATATGAAAAGGATTATCTCAAATAACAATAAATTATGAAGACACAAAGATACCATCATCTATTATCAGATCAAGATAAGCAGAACTCAAACTAAAACATGATACACAAAGCTAAAGCTGTAATGTATTCCGTGTCATTCAAGTCTATGTGCAAATATCCATACTCTCACCCTAGGCTAAGATGATCCATTGTTTACAAAATGATAGGTTTATATAGGTCTCAGGAAACATAACTATTTTTGTTCCTGAGATTAAATTTCTTTCAAAAAATGAGGGGGATGCAACCACCCTGATTCACCAAATAACAAAAACTAACAACAACCTATTTCTATTTATTCAAAATACATAATAGATGTGACTGACAGATCTTAAAAAGTTCCTCATATCATCTTTAAAATCATGGGATCCTGAATTATCCTGAAAACAAAAGAAAATAGGAAGATCTCAGATATGTTTTCTGACATTAATTTAGACAATTCGAATTTTCTTAACTCGCTACAGAATCTTGCGATTCTGTAGCTAGTTATAATAGTTAATGAAATATCATTCTATTTAATAAAAACAAACTAATTTAAAAATAAAGCTTTGTTCAACAACTAAATAATAGAAACAAGCATGCTATTCATTCAAAATATCATACCTTTAACCATGCAATCAAATCGAATCATGAGACTTTGGAATTAACAATGGCTATAGCAGCTTCCACGTTTCTAAATATCACATGTCATGTGGTCTTCAATCGTTTTTTCTTTGCCTTGTATAACTGACTCTAGCCTTAAGTTTTCACTTGTTAACACACTGACCTGATGCTTTAAAGCCTTGACCTAGGATTGCAGAACTGGTATATCGGTGTAATATCTTTCAATCCACACCGAACAGACCTCACAATGTAACTGTGTGGCGTTTGTATTAAAACGACCAAGATCATGGACCAGAGTGTCCTCCAAATGAATAGAAGGTTCTTTGTAAAGCTTGATACCAGGAAACCCTGGACTATCTTTTAAACATGGAGGCAAATTATCGACAAAGTAATAGGGTTGGTGAGGGTGTAGCCTGAATGACGAAGGGTCTTCCTCAGCAAGGAATTTGTCAATTTCAGAGTTTGAGCTTTCATTTACCTCAATCATGTCGATCGCATCTGCACAGGAGTTTGTTTTATTTTGAAGACTTCGAGAAAGAATCCTACCAACTCTTTTGTTTTTGAAATTGACATCAACATTACTTTTAAACTTCTTTCCTGTAGGTTTCCTTGCAATTTTAACACAGTCATTTGGATGTGTAATATGTTGGCTAGCCTGTCGAATAACCTTAGGATAGGTCAAGGGTTCACTGTTAGGGGAAGAGGCACAAGTCTGGGGAGGTGGAAGAGATGTCGTCGGGTGAACAAGGGTTTCCTCTACGACGAGTTTATCTACTTCTCCCAATTCAGGGTTACCAAAACCATTCTGTGAAATAAACGAATCCCAACATTCATTTTGTGACTTTAACTGGTGTATGAGGATGATTTTAATCAGACCATGATGAAAAAGACTAGAATCTGACCTCTGTCTCTTAAATATTTTCCCCATTTTATATAGACTTTTGAGTAAGTAGTATGGCATGTTCAAAGGGAAATCCATGAAACTCATAAGCAAGCGTAAATGATATAGAAAAACAAGTCCGAACCGTCCCTCACATGTAACAAATTGTTTCACTACAACGAGTAAATCATGCCACCGATCCTTTAGGGATGAAATTGGCATACCTCTATCGCAGTTGGTTATTTTTCACAATGTAAACAACAGGGTCCAGGGGACTTCCTCTACCTTCACATTTTTAAACCATTTCTGACCAGCTACTGGAAATCCTATGGCTTGACTCAGGAACCCCTCGGTCACTTCCAGTTGCACATCACTGATTTTTTCCCTACAACCATCAAAGGATAAGGCGAATTCTTGAGCAACCCAAAGATTAAAACCCTGAAACTTCTTGATGAACACATGCCAGCCATTTCTTTCCAAATCCTCCCTAGCATTGTCGTATGAGAGTAGGGTTTGGATATCATTTGGTTCAATCCTCACAATAGGGGACATACTGGATGGGATGGTAATCAAAGCACAACAAACAGGTAGGGTTTGCAAAAATGAAACAGAGCCATAAACCCCGTTCCCAACAACAAACGTTGTAAGGAATCATATGATGGGGAGGGTGTTTAATTAAAACATATGCAAAGAGTTTTGTGAAACCTGAGACCATCCCAAGAAGTAATGGAAGTATGTACATCGTATGCCACCTTGGTATTGAGTACGATCTAGGACCAAGGCACTCAACATAAACATAAGTGTAGACATCATGGTTTGATTACAAAGTTGGGTGAGTAAAAAAAAATCGAATAATCAAAAGTTTTGTGAAAGAAATGTGATCAAAGATCAAACTAAAAACCATACAAAAATCAAATATCAAATGGTGGGGGTCTTTCATTCATGAAAACATCAATTCTCTTAAGCATGTTTAGAATTGAAAGGGCCGCAAACAAGGAGAGCAACATCTTCATCGCAAGACATCAAAATTTTGTAATAAACCATATGAGCAATTGGTCGTTAATGAATTTTAAAACATAATGATAATCCCAGTTGCAAGTTTTCATGCTTGTGGTCATGAAAACAAAGTTTGAAAGGAGAAGTGACAATTTACAACTATCGTTTCAAAACTACTCATGAAGAAAAAAATAAAATTTCATTGACCCTGTGTAGGTAGCTTACGTAGATCATTTTATAAAAATAACAATTATATTATTGCTTCAAACAAATGGCGCTAGAAGGAGGGTCTGAATACTATTGATGGCACGTGGAGGTTGCAAGACTCCTCCCCCACACACCTGCTCACCTATAGTGATAAGAATTCGTTCTGACGACAATATTGTCTCCCAAACAACAACCACATCAAACAACATTCCACAGATAGTTTTTGAACTAGTAACATCAAACCCCATAGGGTCTGACGTTCAAGAAATTGTCCGCCAGTCCCTCCTAAGAACACATGGTGCTTTGGCTCGTATTAGATAACTAGATCGACCATTGAACCAACCATTAGAATTCTCTGATATTAGGGAGCAGCTTGAAGGCACTAGTCTTACACGGAACAATGTTGATCCAGATCATATTCCTATTCCAACAGCCGGAGGATCTGGTATTCCACCATCACCACCACCTTCATCTCCTTCTTCTTCAAGAGAAGAGTCATTCGATGAAGGAAACTCTTCATCTCTACTTTATAAGACACCCACACCTATGGAAAATCCAAATAATCCTGCCAGACCTTGGCTTGATCAAGATGCAGTGGCCATACCTGGGCCCTAGCATCCTTTTCCTAAACATCCAGAGAAATGGCTCCCTAAATTTGACCCTGATTCCAAGTAGATTGTTGAGGATCATATAAAAAAAATCATGCTAGCCATTAGGCTCCGCAGCGTTGAGCATTAAGACGTAGTATGCATACTTTTCCCATATACATTTGAAGGTAATGCTTCTACTTGGTACTTTTCCCAACAACCCCACACCATTGTATCCTGGGAAAGATTCAAATCTTGTTTCCTTGAGAAATTCGGAGATGATAAATCTCCCGAAGTCCTAGTCATGGAACTCTCTAGTTTAAAGATGAACCCCAAAGAAAAGATAAAAGACTTTAATCAAAGATTCCTAACTTTAAAGAATCGAATCCCCATGGACTCAATGTCCACTGAAAATATTATCATCGCATACTATACGAAATCCCTACATCAAAACATTGCAATCTAGGTTAAAAGGTCTAAGAAAGAAACCTTATTATAAGCCTTCGAGGAGGCGAGACAAATCGAGAAAGATATTCTCAGCCTAAAGGACAGTATCTCTAAGGAACTAGAAACTACCTCATCCTCCAAGAAGGTCATTAAGAAGTTCAGATCTAGAAAACTTACAGAAGGTCATTAAGAAGTTGTCTAATCAGGTTATAGATTTGAAAAGATCAGTAGAATAAACTTCTTCTAGCAAAGGGCCTTACAAGCCCCCTTTCAGAAAGCAGTTTCCCACAAACTGACCTAACCCAACTTCTAAAGGCCTAAACTTAGAAAGCCTATAGTTTACTATCTAGATAATTCTAGAGGCACATGATAATTTAGTGCCCCCTGAAATTCCTGAAGACATAGCTGAACAAGAAATAGTGAAAGAAGACGACTCCTCTCCCAACATTTTCGGTCATTTTTTAGATAGCATCTTTCAAGCTAATTTCAAAACAGTGCATCCTTACAATACCAGGAGTAAGACATCAAATAAGTCTTCTTCTGAAAATATAAATGCACCTCCAAAACAGTCCAAATCAATTGAAACTAAACAGAATTCAGCAGCCCCAAGTTTAGAGTATGATTTGATTGAGGATCTAAAAAAACTTAGGGCTAACATTTTTGTTTACGAATTATTAAAATTCCCTTTTATTTTGCAAAAGATGTTGCGGAATATTGTAGAAAACAACAATCTAAACAACAACAAAATTGTTGAAAACAACCCCAAAACACCTCAAAAGGTCTCCGCCAAAACGACATTAGAGCCTTCTGATAAAAGAGACCTTACTGTAAAAAGTGTAACAAATGTAGATAAACTAGTTTCAGGGGCTGCAATTAAAAAACAACAAACTTCTGTTGTTAATACTCATAGAAATGTCCCTCCCTTTTTGTTGACTTTTGAAATTTTCAATAGGAATGTACATAATTGTATGGTATATTCAGGTGCATCGTCAAACGTAATTCCTTGGTCTGTTTGCCAAAAAATTAATGTTGAAGTTCAACTATCCAGCCTGAAAATTATTCATCTTGATCGAACTAGCATTAAAGTAATAGGTGAATTGAAAGACATGCTTATCATATTATCGTTTAATCCTAAAGTCCATCAAATCATTGATATTATTTTCGTTGATATCCCTGAAGTATATGGCATGTTTTTAAGTATATATTGGTCTGAACAACTACATGGTTATTTTGCAACAGATTGGTCTCACTTATGGCTGCCAGAAAATGGAAGGCCCAACAAAATCAAGGTCAATCATGAGCGTTATCTTAAGCTTACGGTAAATGATTTTAATGACCCTAATGAACCATTTACTGCTTCTTCCAATTCACCTGAAATGCAGAGAATGAATACTTTTTTCGGCAATTTTGTGGCTGAAACTTCTATCATTATAGACCTTGAGGAACAATCCAAAATTTTGACATGTACACAGTCAGCGACTTCCTCTCAATGGTCACATTCATCTAATGAAAATCAAATCTAGTCTCTTTAGTTCGATGGATCAAAATCCAAAGAAGGAGTTGGTGCAAGATGTGTGATCATTGATCCAGTAGGTAACAAAACTTTGATCACTTGCCAGTTAGAGTTTGAATGCACAAACAATATAGTTGAATATGAGGCACTTCTGCAAGGTCTCAGAAAAGCACTAGATTTAAACTTTCAGAATTTGACTGTCTTTGGTGATTCAAAAATCATGGTTAGACAGGTAAAAAATTCCATCCATTGTTTATCTCCACACCTGAAAATCTATCAGACTGAGGTATGGAATTTGATGAAAATTTTTTCTACGTTTAACATAAATTATATTCCTAGATTGAATAATTCTGAGGCTGATTTGTTAGATAACGTCGCCTCAAAACTTTTTCCTGCAGAAGGCCTATCTATGAATGCATTTTTTGTCAAGTTGTTGTTCAAACCATCCGTCCCGGACAACATTACAAATTGGAGAGTCTTCGATGGCGATCAATAGATCATCAGTTTTCTACACATGGAAGAAACTTTCCAAGGCGCAGTTATTGACGAAGGTACCCACGACGAAAACCTTTGCAATTTCACGGTAATACCAGATCCAAGATCCTCGGAGTCTACATCGGATATGGTAAACTCTATCCCAAGATCCATGGTTAAATTAGAAAATTTTTATGATCTTCACGATAAATTCATAAAATTAGTGAATTGTAAAATGAATAGTTCTTCCTTGACACATGAAAAAGTAAATTTAGGAACTAACGATAACCGATAGTGCATCAATTTGGGGTTGGGATGTTCCAAGAAAGAAAAGATAGCATTTATTAAGTTGTTTAAGGAATTCAAATATGTCTTTGCCTAGACGTATGACGACCTAAAGACCTTTGATCCTAACATCATATAACACATTATTCCCATGAAACCCCAGACACAACCTTTTCAACAAAAGTTAAGAAAGATGCACCCTAAACTCGAACCAACAGTCAAGAATGAATTAAACAAACTCCTGAATTCTAAAATAATCTTCCCAGTAAGACATACATAGTGGGTCTCTAATCTTGTCCCTATGAGGAAGAAGAGTGGTGAAATCTGACTATGTGTCAATTTCCTAAATTTAAACCGAGCGTCTAATAAAGACAACTACCCTGTATCTCCCATGGAATAGATCCTTCAACAAGTATCTGGTTCTGAAAGATTATCGTTGCTAGATGGTTTTTCAGGTTATAACCAAGTCCTTATGTCTCCCCCAGACCAACTCAAAACCACCTTCTATACTCCATGGGGTACCTACGCTTATAGGAATATGCCCTTTGGGCTCATAAATGTCGGTGCCACTTTTTAGAGAGCGATGGATATCACTTTCCGTGGCTTAATCAATCATTCTATAGTAGTTTACCTAGATGACGTCATTATCTTCTCAAAAAATAAATGAGATCATCTAGCTCATCTAAGATCCATTCTGCAGCGATGTCGTAAGTACGACATTTCCTTAAATCCTAAAAAATCTGTCTTCGCAGTAGAACAGGGTAAACTCCTCGGATTCATTGTCTCAAATGAAGGGATTATTATTCACCCTAAAAGGACCCAAGTCATTTCAAGACTACCCCCTCCCTCTTCAAAAATTCCATGCAGTCTTTCTTAGGGTAGATAAACTTTGTTAGGAGTTTGTACCCAGCTTTTCAGAAATGGTCAGACCATTACAAAATTTAATAAAAAATGATGTATAGTAGACGCACCTTCTCTACTTAGCCCTGATTTTTCGTGAGACTTCACCCTCTACATGTTTGCCTCTGATTGGTCTTATGTTGCTATCCTAACCCAAAAGAATACTGAAAATAATGAAGTCCCAATTGTCTTTATGAGCTCAGCCTTCAAGGGAGCGAAACTTAATTACCCAGTAGTAGATCAACAAGATTATGCTATTTCAAAGTAGTAAAACACTTTCGATCTTATCTACTGAAATCTAGGACAAAAATCATTGTCCCTTACCCTGCTGTCAGAAATTTGCTAGTGCAGAAAGAAATGGGTGAAAAAAGAGAAAACTAGGTCACATCCTTACAAGAATATGACATAGAAATTACACCAGCAGAGATTGTTAGAGGCCAAGGTTTATGTAAACTGGCTGTTGATTCAGCTATAGGACAACAAAATGAAACTGATACGTTAATTTCAGATCAACACGATCAAAATCAAATCTGTTGTGCACAAAACCTTACTAGTCCTTGGTACGATGATATCAAGTTTTATCTTATGCACGGATCAGCTCCCCGAAACCTTGATCCGAAAAAGAGGAGAGAACTAAGATTAAAATATGCTTCTTTTCAGCTAGTAAACGGTATTTTGTTTCGCCAAAATTTTGATGGAATACTTATACGTTGTATTGAAAAAGATGAAGTAGAAAAAGTCTTATTGGAATTACATGCAGGGGAAGCTGGTGGGCATTTTGGTGGAGACACCACTTCCCACAAAGTATTAAAGGAAAGGTTATTACTGGCCTACTCTTTTCAAATATGCCCATGCCTTGTGCCACAAATGTATAATTTGTCAAAAGGCATTTGGAAGAGTACATAAACCAACATTCTCGCTACAACCAGTTTCGGTAGACTCCCCTTTTCAGCAGTGGGGCCTGGATATTATAGGCCCAATCAATCCTGCATCTTCACAGTAGCATAAATACATCATAACAACCACCGATTATTTCACTAGATGGTCTGAGGCTGCCCCATTAAAAGCTGTAAATACCAGCCACGTAATATATTTCCTGAATTCAAATATTATCACTCGTTTTGGTATTCCTAAATGCCTAGTATTTGACAATGCTTCCTATTTTTCGTCTCTTGAAATGAGTGATTTCTCTTTAGAAAAAGGAATAAAATTAAAGTACTCTACCAGCTATTACTCTCAAGGCAATGTTTTGGCAGAATCAACTAATAAAAACCTGATTAAAATTATCAAGAGAACGGTTTCCAAAAATCATAAAAACTAGCATAATGCACTATTTAATGCAATCTGGGCTGACAGGGTAACCCCTAAAACTATTGTGGGAAATGCCCCCTTTTTTCTTGTTTACGACAGGGAAGTGATTCTTCCACCGCATGTCCTTCTTCCATCTCTAAAGTTATCGCAAAAGGTGCAAGATGAAGACTGTCCCCCTTTGGAAAGTTGGATTAACACTTTGCTAAAGTTAGAGGAAGTAAGGGCTCATGCAAAACAAAAATTGGATCAACATCAACTCATTGTCAAAAAATGGTTTGATTCCAATTCCGCCTGTAACAAAAATTTTGAGGTAGGCGATCTTGTCCTCAAATGGGACAAACCTCATGAGGGGAAAGGAGAGCATACTAAGTTTCAAAATTTGTGGTTAAGAGCATTTTTAATTGTTGAGAAACTAGGTCCCAACTCCTTTCGCTTGCAGAATTTAGAGGGACAGCCAGACACCTTCCCGGTAAATGGCCAAGCTCTAAAAAAGTACTTTACCTGATGATGCTCCCATACACCCCTTGTAAATATTTTTTGTTTTGTTTTCCTTGCTGTTTGTTTCCTTTTTCTGGTTTGTTTTGTTTTTTCATTTATGCTTATCAGTCTTTCTTTTGAAACACACATGCCTACACCACAGGCTAGCTCAGACAAAGAAAACAGAAAACTTCCCCTCGAAAATAACTGTTGAAAGTTGTTAGAACATCAATTGTTGTATTTTTCTGAAATTGTCGCCCTGTTAAAGATGAATTTTTGTTTTGATAAGCGTTTTCTTAGTTTCAATCTGCAATTGAGAGTATTCACGACTATCTATAAAAATATTTTTACACTATCCCTGTTCCTTAACAGAGAAACTCAACGATGTCTCCCTGTTCTTGAAAGTCGGTTTTATTAATAAACCATTTTTGGATCTTGATGAAGAACAACACGAAATTTTTTAAAGTTTGAAACATAAAAACTAGAATTTTCAGTTTCGCCCCGCTCTATTGAATATTTAAAAAATAAATAAAAAAATAAAAAATTATAATATGAATAAACTCTCAGAGAGTTGTGGGAAGTGTTTGTAAACTCGCCAAGATACTGAACAGGTCTGTTGGCAATGAGTAAATGCATGCATGACGCCAAGATAACTTTGTCGGGATACTGAACATGCCCACTGGTAGCGAAGCAATGTCAGGTAAAAGAAAATTCTTAGATATGGATTTTGTTTTGGCCTTAAGTGTCCTTTGTTCTAATCTGAAATTTCTTGACAGGATACAGATGTCAGCATGGGTTAATTGACATTCCTGTCGAGGCTATATATGGTTTCTAGAAGCAGCGGCCCTGTCAATAGTATTGGAGATTTTAACTTAACGTCGTGGCTTTCTTTTGCCAAGTTTGTCACTAGTTTTCGTTTCTTTAAAAATAAAAGTTATCTGAAACTAGATTGTGTTATGATTATTTGAGATGTTCAAATGGCTTTTCGGTTGTTCTTCAATTTGAAGTTTTTTTCAGATTTTTATAACCTGAACTCGTTCATGTAACAGAGATAATTGCTTCTCCCAGCACGTCACCATTGTTGGCAGCAATAATATAATTGTTATTTTTATAAAATGATCTACGTAAGCTGCCTACACAGGGTCAATGAAATTTCATTTTTTTTTCTTCATGAGTAGTTTTGAAATGACAGTTGTAAATCATCGCTTCTCCTTTCAAACTTTGTTTTCATGACTGTAAGCATGAAAACTTGCAACTGGGATTATCATTATGTTTTAAAATTCATTAAAGGCCAATTGCTCATATGGTTTATTACAGAATTTTGATGTCTTGTGATGAAGATGTTTCTCTCCTTGTTTGTGGCCCTTTCAATTCTAAACATGCTCAAGAGAATTGATGTTTGCATGAACGAAAGACCCCCACCATTTGATATTTGATTTTTGTATGGTTTTTAGTTTGATCTTTGATCACATTTCTTTCACAAAACTTTTGATTATTCGATTTTTTTTACTCACCCAACTTTGTAATCAAACCATGATGCGTGCAGTTATATTTGTGTTGAGTGCCTTGGTCCTAGCTCATACTCAATACCAAGGTGGAATATGATGTATAGACTGCCATTACTTCTTGGGATGGTCTCGGGTTTCAAAACCTCTTTGCATACGTTTTAATTAAACACCCTTCCCATCATATGAGTCCTTACAATGTTTGTTGTTGGGCTCGGGGTTTATGGCTCTATTTCATTTTTGAAAACCCTACCTACTTGTTGTGCTTTGATTACCATCCCATCCAGTATGGCCCCTGTCGTGAGGATTGAACCAAATGGTATCCAAACCCTACTCTCATACAACAATGCTAGGGACGATTTGGAAAGAAATGGCTGGCATGTGTTCATCAAGAAGTTTCCAAGTTTTAATCTTCAGGTTGCTCAATAATTCGCCTTATCCTTTGACGGTTGTAGGGAAAAAATCGGTGATGTGCAACTGGAAGTGACCAAGGGGTTCTTGAGTCAAGCCACAGGATTGCCAGCAATTGGTCAGAAACGGTTTAAAAATGTGAAGGTAGAGTAAGTCCCTTGGACCCTGTTATTTACATCGCAAAAAATAACCAGCTACGATAGAGGTATGCCAATTTCATCCCTAAAGGATCGGTAACATGATTTACTCACTGTAGTGAAACAATTTGTTACATGTGAGGGACGATTTGGACTTGTATTTATATATCATTTACGCTTGCTTATGAGTTTCATAGATTTCCCTTTGAACATGCCATACTACTTACTCATAAGTCTATATAAAATGGAGAAAAGATTTAAGAGACAGAGGTCAGATTCTAGTATTTTTCATCACGGTCTTATTAAAATCATCCTCGTACACCAGTTAGAGTCACAAAATGACTATTGGGATTCGTTTATTTCATGGAATGGTTTTGGTAACCCTAAATTATGAGAAGTAGATAAACTCATCGTAGAGGAAACCCTTGTCCACCCGACGACATCTCTTCCACCTCCCTAGACTTGTGCCTCTTCCCCTAACAGTGAACCCTTGACCTATCCTAAGTTTATTCGACAAGCTAGCCAACAGATTACACATCCAAAAGACTGTGTTAAAATTGCAAGGAAACCTACAGGAAAGAAGTTTAAAAGTAATGTTGATGTCAATTTCAAAAACAAAAGAGCTGGCATGATTATTTCTCGATGTCTTCGAAATAAAACAAACTCCCATGCATATGCGATCAACATGATTGAGGTAAAGGAAAGCTCAGACTCTAAAATTGACAAATTCCTTGCTGAGGAAGACCCTTCGTCATTCGGGCTACACCCTCACCGACCCTATAAATTTGTCGATAATTTTCCTCCATGTTTAAAAGACAGTCCAAGGTTTCCTGGTATCAAGCTTTACAAAGAACCTACTATTCATTTGGAGGACACTCTGATCCACGATCTTGGTTGTTTTAATACAAATTCCATGATATACATTGTGAGTTCTATTCGGCGTGGATTGAAAGATGTTACACAGATATACCAGTTCTGCAATCCCAGGTCAAGGCTTTAAAAGATCAGGTCAGTGTGTTAACAAGTGAAAAGTTAAGGCTAGAGTCAGTTATACAAGGCAAAGAAAAACTATTGAAGACCACAAGACATGGGATATTTAGAAACATGTAGGCTGCTATAACCATCGTTAATTCCAAAGTCTCATGATTCGATTTGATTGCATGGTTAAAGGTATGATATTTTGATTGAATAGCATGTTTGTTTCTATTCTTTAGTTAGATTATTTGGTTGTTGAACAAATCTTTATTTTTAAATTAGTTTGTTTTTATTAAATAGAAAGAGATTTCATTAATTATTATAACTAGCTACAGAATCGCAAGATTCTGTAGCCAGTTAAGAAAATTTGAATTGTCTGAATTAATGTCAGAAAACATATCTGAGATCTTCCTATTTTCTTTTGTTTTCAGGATAATTCGGGACCCCATGATTTCAAAGATGATATGAGGCACTTTTTAAGATCTCTCGGTCACATCTATTATGTATTTTGAAAAAATAGAAATAGGTTGTTGTTAGTTTTTTATATTTGGTGAATCAAGGTGGTTGCATCCCCTTGTTTTTTGAAACAAATTTAATCTCAGGAACATAAAAAATTATGTTTCCTGAGACCTATATAAACCTATCATTTTGTAAACAATGGATCATCTTGGCCTGGGGCGAGAGTATGGATATTTGCACATAGACTTGAATGACACAGAATACATTACAGCTTTAGCTTTCTCTATCATGTTTTAGTTTGAGTTATGCTTATCTCGATATGATAATAGATGATGGTAGCTTTGTGTCTTCATAATTTATTGTTATTTGAGATAATCCTTTTCATATACTGTCCATATCTCACGTTTCCGATATAGTATAGCATGATCATTAATTCGATACAAATCTGAGATTTATCTCTTATTTCCTATTGAATGTATAACTACAAATTCTTACAAGAAGATTTATATCATTGTTTTCACTTGTAAATCATAAGACCACTGTAACTATATCCATTGTATGTTTTGTTATCAAAACTCAATCTCCAGCATATTGTTTCGCATTTGTTCGAAGAAACCTTGCAATTCATTGCAGGTTTACCTCTCAGATAAGGTGGTTGGAGATTGACTATTGTACAAACGTCAGACGCATTAACAGGTTAGCCTGTTATTTGATTTCATTAGCTTGTTGAATACATAAGTTTTTTATATATAGGACATTTTTCACTATCTATAATTTTTTGTTCAATCAAGCAATTTAATATTTGATTTCATGAGTGCACACATTGAAGAAAATAAACCAAAAAATTTGATAGTATTTTCACTTTCTTTATCACTGTTGTTAAAGGAACCAATTTACATTCGATTTTTACGGGTTTAGATTAAAACTCGCGATTTGTACAGATTGTATATAGAATTATTATACATTTACTATTTAAATAAACTGTACATATATAGATAGTTAGATGCAAATTATATTTTAGTGATTGTCATTTATTAAGTTATTGTTTTTCCTTTACTTATCTTTCGCTTTCTGTAGAACTTAGATCGGCCAATGGAGTCGTTAAACCCGTCAGGGTGAGTCAATCCAAATGGCTTGGGTTAATTAGACAACCCCGGACTAGACTCATTCTTCTAGCAGACGAGCTGTCAATTTCGCCCGTCAACAGTTTATGAACCTTGCATTTTTCATGACACTTTCTTGAAGTGGATTGAGTACTTTCCTCAGAGATGGACTTGGCAGGATTTTATCCCTCCCACCCGCCTCCATGAGTTAGAATTTGAGATTCCCGATGATCTGATACATGTTCTAACCCATGTCTTTTTTGTTCTTGATTTTTCATTGTTCTGGTTTATGATGAAGCACAAAGGCAGGTATTGTGGGACATTGTTGAATTGGCTTCATTGGTTATTTGACTACACCAAACATCTAGCCAAAGGTAAGTGTAGGTAAGTAGTTTGCTTTGCATCG
>SNQJ01S0089936.1:33101-46269 GCA_010110895.2 Picea sitchensis | reverse complement strand
TGATACTGAAGGTCCCTGACATGGAAAAGTATTTCTTGGTATGTACAGACGCATCCAAGGAAGGTTTAGGTGAATTCTTGATTCAATACGGTTGAGTGATCACTTACATCTCAAGGAAATTGAGAAAGCGTCAGGAGAACTATCCAACACATGATTTGGAGTTATTTCTCATTGTTTATGCATTAAGAGTGTGGAGACACTACCTGATTGGATGAAAATTTGAACTAAAAATAGACCATTGTAGATTGCAGCACATATTTACATAGAGTGACTTGAACGCGCAACAAAGGAGTTGGTCATAATTTATTAACGAATATGATTTTGAGATTTCTTACATAAAAGGAACAATAAACTGAGTGGCATATGTGTTAAGTCAGATACCATGCACATTTTCGGTGATACCTCTTCAGACAAAGCTTTGAGAAAATATTCTAACTATATAGTGCGATGATGTCTGGTATAAATATGTTAAGGAAAATATCGCACAAACGGTGAGGTGTCTATAATCTCAACAAGTGAAGGCTGAGCATAGACATCTGACAGGATTACTATAGCCACACGTTATTCTGTAATCAAAATGGGAGGTCATTTTGATGGACTTTATTGTTGGATTGTTGCTGACGGCAAGGAGGCATGACTCAATTTTCGTGGTAGTTGATACTCTAATGAAGAGTTCACATTTTATTCCTAAGCGAATGACGTACTAGGAACTATAAATAGCTAGAGTTTTTATTAGCGAGATTGTCAGATTACATGGTGTGCCTAAAACTATCATATCTGATAGAGGATTGGTGTTTACAAGACATTTTTGGACCAGTTTCCAAGAGGCCTTGGGGACACAACGGAACTTCATTACAACATATCACCCTGAGACAGATGGACACATAGAAAGAACAAACCAAATTTTGTAAGATATATTGCGTATGTATGTGATGGATTAACATAAGCATTGGGAAGAGTTCTTGCAACTAGTAGATTTTGCGTACAACAACAACTATCAAAGTACCATTAAGATGGATCCATTTGAGTTTCTTTACGGGAGACCATGTTAGATGCTATTGAGTTGGGATTGACTTGAGGATAGGGTCCTGGTAGGACCATAAGCGATCCAAGAAATAGAAGAACAAATGTAGTCGATAAGATAAAGGATTAAAGAAGCACAATATCGACATAAGAGTTATGTCGATGGTGAGGTGTTGGATAGATATTTCTTTGATCAATGGAAGTAAAACAATGTTGATTCATTTATAACTAAAGGTTTCTAGAAATGGTGATTTGTAATCTATTGTAGATATTCCACTTGAATAGTTCATCACAACATATCTTAAGCTATTCTGAAATCCTATGTCTTTCATTTTATTTCCTTAGATCCCATATTAGTTACTTACTAGATTTGATTGAATTTATGAAATAACTAAATCACAAAAATTGAAAGTAATGAGAAAAACAACACACCATCCACATACAAATGAACACGATATATATATTGAGAATTCCAATATGGGACAGAACCCATATAGAAGGTGAGGTCTTTGCTCAACTCTCTTTTTTTGGGTTATGAAAATTGAAATAAAAAGAAAGAGGTGCTCATTATGGTGTTTCCTTTTTCATTGTGACCAGTATGGTTGCTACAAAATCTATCCCTCCTATGTTCTATTATCAAAATAACACTCCTATATACTTTGCTCAACTATGAAACAAGTATAGTGTTACATAATGGAATTGTTTCTTCTCCTAGCAGCCTCGTATTTAACATAGAATCATAGTCATCTAGGGTTAGGGTTTTGACTTCCTCAACCCTCAATTAGTGATAAGGCTTGGAACTTATAGAATATTCTTGAAAATACAGACATGGCTATCCCCACAGATTTTTTTAATGGGGGATAGCTTTTCATCTACTCATACCATGGTTGTGAACATGGCAGGTCAACTTGAAGGAGGAACAAATTTCACATGTGAACTCCAATTAAAGTTATGCATTCACCATTGGAATGGTATTAGTGTGTATAGTTTGAAATCTTCCTCCAAATCAGGTTTTGACCAAAAAAATGTCATTTTATGACTCAAAATGGATTTGAAATATTTTTAATGCTTTTTGACCCAAATTTCCCAATTTGGGAACTACCATTAAAATGGCCTTCAAAACCTATTCCTACAAATTTTCAACCCCAAAAGTAGCGAGACAAATGAAAAATTATATAATGATCAAATCTAGAGAAAACGATTAAATATTTTAAAGTGTTATACACTTGAACCTGATTTTTAATCCCTAAACACATAACCATGATTCTTTATTTTATTTTTTTCTTATGTCATGTGTTTTTATTTAACAACTATCAACCCACCCATGAAGTGGTTTCCTTAATCATTTCTTAAGGATATAATTATGGTTATTTTTACCTATATAAAACATGCTAACCAAAAAACTTCACCCTTTTTATTAAATTTTGATGCAAATACTGCATAGATATATATCCATACAATAATATAAGCATTTCTTAAGGATATAATTATGGTTATTTTTACCTATATAAAACATGCTAACCAATAATTTTCACCCTTTTTATTAAATTTTGATGCAAATACTGCATAGATATATATCCATACAATAATATAATCTGTAGTCCTTAACCTTGTTGAAATAAATAAAGATGCATTGAATTTCAATGAGAAATAAGTTAAAATAAGATAAGTTCATTGATATCCAATGAATGAACATAAATAGGTAAATAGATTACAAATCACTCTAGGATGTACAAGGTACGAGACATTATCACAATTTCTTAAAATAAACCACATGTCTTCCTCTAATGGAATTAATTAAACAATTAAAGTTTAATGAATATATTGTGATACATGACATGATGTATCAAAGAAAATTAATAATTCAGACCCATCTCATTCATCATTACTACATGGGATAGAATCATGAAAAATTTCTTATGCATATTTCAAATACAAAGTTATTGGAACTTTGAAATGAGTAAAAACCATGTTTTTCAGGCACGTTCTTGCATTATTATTCAAGTGAACTATCCATCTTAACCACATCTCAAGAAAATATATCTAATGGGATTAATTAAACAATTACAATTTAATGAATATATTGTGATACATGACTTGGTGTATCAAAAAAAATTGATAATTCAGACCCATCTCACTCATCATTACTACATGGGATGGAATCATGCAAAATTTCTTATGCATATTTCAAATACAAGGTTATTGGAACTTTGAAATGAATAAAAACCATGAGTCTGACACACGTTGTTGCATTATTATGCATGTGAACTATCCACCTTAACCGAATACACCATTCAACTATAGATTTTTCATCTCAAATTGGGGGATTTGGGGGATTTATAGAAAATATCAAGCCCTCCCTACTTAGGTTTTTTCCACATAAGATCCTAATTGATTATGCTCTCCTTTTGTGTGGATAGTCTCCAAATAGTTCCACATATGTGGACTTCTATATTTTATTCCAAAATGAGCATAACCATTAAGTATATTGATTATGCTCTCCTTTTGTGTGGATAGTCTCCAAATAGTTCCACATATGTGGACTTCTATATTTTATTCCAAAATGAGCATAACCATTAAGTATGTTGGTATTTTTTAACCGAATAGAATAATCATTGGATGAAATACAATGTCACTTGATATGTATAATTTTCATTCAATTTATCATAGAATAATTGGAACAAATAATATACATAATGGAAGTCATGGATCCTATCATCAGTTACAAAAAAGTGGCATTCCTTCAATATTACCTATTTTTTCGTCATTGTTATCTAGAGCATGCCTTTATTTAATATGGATCATTAAGGAAACATTTATATAAGGAAACATTATATAAATAATAGTATTGACAATGTAGTTCTCGACAAATTCGACCCCTAAAAGTATACGAATATCAACCCCTAAAAAAGTATACTAATATGGAGAAACATATCTCTACAAATTCTAAACCACTCATCCTACCATTAAACTTCATGTAAATGATGAACACATTGTTCAACTTTTACTAATAATTATTGGATGAAGACAAACACTTATACCTAGTGGCACAAGGGATCTTGGAATAAGTTATATTTCTAGGTGACGTTTGAAAGAAAATAAATGCTAATAGAGAAAGATATTAGATTGTAATTTAACCAATTCCATATTTTTTCTTTCTTTTTGATGCAGGAGCATCTCTCCACATCAGCTAGCCAGCCAGCCAGCCATGTTAGCGAATTCAAATCACGCGTTGAAGAGAGAGGCACAGCCTCATTTGAAATTTGAATTGAATGTAATTTAATTGCTTAGGCTGTTGAGCCATAGAGCCATGCCTTTGTGTAGACATAGGGTAGATAGACCTTTAATGTTTGTAAGGCTGAGATCTAGATCTGGATAGCGGACTAGACAATCCATTCAATGTAATTGAATAGGGTAGGTAGATTGGAGGGAAGAGCTTGAAGAGCCCCCTCATGTAAAAAAAAGATCGATTGTATCTCTTAGGGGAGTGAGTTGTGTGAGAGTTTGCGAGTAGATAGCACAAGAGAAGGAGCCGAGACCTTGTTACAGGTCGTGCTCAGGAACACCTTGTAAAAACAAGCAGTTTCCATTTAATATAAACAGAAACAGTTTTTCCTGCATGTTTATGTGTTATGTGGATGTCTATGAGTGTTCTCTATATGTTGTAGATGTATGCTGTTATCGTGCATTTGCAGGAGTGTGTCTGATTTCAGGTGAAGGTCTTTGAGGTTTCATGCCATGAGGGTGTGACAGAGTACTGCGGTCTCTGAATACCAGTGCGCTGAAGCACTTCTGAATACTGCAGGTTCAGACAAAGACGTGCTGCGGCACAAGAACTGGAATCAACAACTCAGGGAAGACCTCAAGGTTGTTGAATACCTTGGAGGCAAGGCTGTGTATGAGAGACACAGTTGCAGACAAAATCTTTGAGGAGTTTTTTGAAGCTCTTCCAAGTGGGCATTGAGCATATGCATAGTGGTTCATTGAGAAGAACTCTACTGTGAGTTCTTAAGTAGGACCAGAATCACTAAGGATTATGAGGAGCTCTGCCAAGTGGGAATTGAGCAGGTGCAAGGAGTGCACAGAGGACAGAACTGTTGGACATCCTGTGAAAATATACTCTGCTAGGAGGGCATTAAGTAAGTGTGTAGACAGAAGAAAAGAGAAGTCTTTGAGTTCTAGAATTTAGAGGAAGAATCCACTGAGGGATCTTCACAGGCTTGTTGAACACCCTGCAGACTCAGGAAGAAGTTGCTTGAGGTAGAGGATAGAAAGGAGGGCATCCAAGTATTCTCCACTTGTGGGAGAAGAAATAAGGATAAAATCCCTTAGGGGTCTGAGCGTTTGAGAAGATGAGGAGAGATAGCATTGTGTGTGCGTGAAGACTCTGCAGAGGCATAGAAGTCAAAGAATCCCTTGGGGATTAAGGAGAAAGCCTCAGGAGGAATAGCGTCGTGGAGAACGCAGGCGAGCCTTAAAGTTGGAGAGCTCGGAGAAGGAAAGGAATACAAAGGTTGAGGCCTTTAGGAACTTGGAATTCTTCCAAGTGCATGAAGAAAGTGTGCAAGCTCGGGAGGAGAAATATCGATCGTTGGATAAGTCGAAGAGATCTGAACCATCGATTTCACATCCATAGAGCATGCAGGAGAAGAGATGATCTGAACCGTCATATCTTGAGAAAATCACCCGTCAACCGTCACATATGATAGGAGTTGCACGAGGTTTAAGCTTCGTGAACTAGAGGGTGAAAATCCTGAAACAGGCATCGGGATATCAGGACTTCAGCCATCGACATATCAGGAGTCTCGAAGACAAAAGATCAGGAATTTCCAGGGTGAAAGTCCCGGGAGCGATCTGGAACATCCGTTTGTGGAGACACGTGGTGGAGATCGAGTGACCCGTTGGTATATCAGCGACCGGGGTTTTGAGTTGATAGAGGATTCTGTCATCGAGGTATCGCAAGTCCCGAAACCGCGAGATTCGATCAGAGACATCCATATGTTGGGGACACATGGCGAAGATCCAGATTATTGAGGAAAGCCCCGATAGAAAAGTCAAATCGGCTCATCGGTGTTTGGCATTTCGCAAATCCTGAGGGAAAGACTTCCGGAGCATCAGAAGTCGTGAAATCCCGAGAGGTGATCAGGACCATCCATCTTGAGGGGATGCGTGGCAGCGATCGAAGCATTCTGGAAATTTCTTGAAAGGAAAGTTGTCCATCGACATATCGGGATTCGACAGATCACGAATCCTGAGGACAAGAGACATGAGCACTTCGGAACTACAAAGTCTGAAATCCTAATAAGGAGGGAAGTGCCATTTAGGGGCCAGCTGTCATCATATCATAGAATTGGGATTCGAGAGATCGACAGTCTCGAGGGAAAATGCATTTCAGCATTTGAAACCCCGAATTCCCGAGGGAGATATGGAACCGTTGGTTTAATAGACGATCACGATCGTTAATCGTACTGAAGGCAGAAAGGGGTTGCTAATTGACGTCATATCGGGAGTTGGAGGATCGGGGATCCTGAGGACAAGAGGTCCCATACATTTCAACATCCAAAACCCTGAATTCCCGAAAGACATAAGACTGCGGTCTTATGAGATTTGGTCATCTAGACTAGAGCGTAGCTAGAAAGGGCTAAGGAAAAAAGGAGTCGCATCGGTAAATCAGAGATCAGGGATTTAAGAGGATAGAGAACTCTTGACATTGGGGATCAGAGAATCCTGAAACCCAAAATTGCGTCGGGGAAGATCACGGTCATGTGCAAAGGACTGTGTGAGTGAGAAGAAGGACCTGTGGATCAGGATTTAAATAGTGATTCCCCTGGGGAATCAAAAGAGCTGCTTCGACTCAAGGGAATTTAGACAGAACGATCCTTTTGACCGGGAGGTCAGGCGCAGAGACCCTGCGAGGTGTGCGGCTGCGCTACTTTTCCTCCATCTATGAGTAACATATTCAAAGTTTTTCATGTCAACCACTATTTTTGTAAATTTCTTCTCTTCATTCTTGTGAATGAACTTCATTCTTGTGAATGAACTGGTTCAATAAAGCCATTCCACCACACTAGGATCATGTCCCATGAAAGCATGTTTTGTATAATATGTTTATCGATTTCACTTTTTACACATGATACTATGAATAAATTCTCTTATAATTATTATCATAAAACATTCCTTAACATGAAAAATGCATACATATGTGTTAGAATAATAACCAATTTCTACATGGTATCTTCAAAAACATGTCCTACACAGTGTATTTATTCAAATACCAATGCTTACATTTATCGAATGATCTTCGGATTGATTTGAATACCTTGTTCTAAATCTAGAATCTCTCATATTTTTATGTTTGTGGTATGTGATGAGAGTGTTTAATGTGGGGTTCTTGGTCCCTATATTTCGCTTCTTAATTTTAGTACATCATTATAATTTGAAGAAGGCGTACTATTATCATGACAAATTTTTGTATTGATCCCTTCACTAATTCAATTGATTTCATATCAAAATGAGGTAGCCTACTAATGAAGGCCAATAATTTATTTTTCTAGTTGTGTCAAATTGTTCTCTTCTAATAGAAGAATTTTGACATTCAATTTAATGAGCTTGGATGTTGGCTTGATGAATCATCAATTTGTCATGTTCTTGTTTACTATTTCGTAAAAATACAATAAATACTACATTACAATATTTAAAATGATTTTTCTGTTTTATTGTTACAAAAGAATCTAATAGGATTATAACAATATGATTACTTTGTTTTAAATTATTTATGTGAAACATCTACTTATTAACAAAATAAATAAAAAATGACATTTCTTTACATGAAAGTTTCATTCAATGTAATTGTCTAGTATTTCGTGAGTTTGATGAGAAAATGAGAAATATCCTATTTACATCATTCATCTTTAAGGAAAATGTTTAAAATTTCATCCTTCTAGACACATTTTTAAGTTCTTCAATCCACATGTGTGTAAAGTTCCTTAATTTAAAAACAATTAAATAATTTTAATTTTGGGTTATTTATGTCGAGGAAGTTTTTTTTTTTGAGAAAAGACTTAAGCTGACATTATATCATCATAAAAGTGAATGACAAGAAGTTTTCAGGTAAATGATATTTTTAATTTATTTTATTTTACTTGAGATAAACTGTCAAGAATTAAAACATTGTATTTTAATGTTATTTCTTTGAAAATTAAATTTCCATTTATGGAAATTCGTATTTGATATTACTAAGACATGTAATGGCTATATTTGTGACTGTTGAGCAAGCCTTTGGCTTGCCAACTCTCCTCTTTGATGGAAAAATGTATGAGACATGATTTTTTCATATATTTAATGTTGGAAACAAGTGGAATAGACAAGTTAAAAATAGATGACTATGATTCCATGAGGGGAGAACATGTTTGAGCGAACTCAAAGATGGTTTTTACAAGTGTCAGAAGTGGATTTTTTTCACTATTATCCCTTATAAATCAGGGATTTGTAAAGTTACGAATTTTCAAGGAGGGAAATGGATAGAACAAAAGTCCAAGGAAAAGAAAAAAGATAATACAACATATGTGGGAGGAAAGATGATGCTCAATATGTTGTGGAAAAATATATTTGTTTTGTGAGCACTTTTTTGTTAGGAAAATGATTATTTTATGAAATGTACAGAGGTTTTGTGGCTAAGAAGTGGAAATTAATTTTCCCTTATGGAGTCATGTTCGTGATAGGGGGTGATAAGGACAAGTAATATTGGTTGTTATGCATCTGTAGTTGGGTGGAACGTGGATGTTCCATTTGTTTCCATCTTGACTATTATCGATATGTATTTTATTTAACCAACTCTTACTCATGTTGGACTATTGAATTGTATTTTAGCTACATAATCATATTAATATAGATGACTATATACTAAACAAGTTAAAATATTTACTTCCATTACTCATGAATCTCATAAATACCAAATTATGCATGTTATTGATAAATCATGAGATATGGAATTGGATTACACTATGTATAAATAAATGAAATTTAATCTCTAAATTTTTTTGTGCAATTGTATTATAGTCCCTAAATAACTTACACTCATGGATGTACCTCGAAATGTATGCATTAAAAGAGAGAATTAATATATTGTTAGTCCTATAGAAAGGCATAAACTTAGTTATGTTGAGTAAAAACAAGCATCTAAACTAGACAATGGGAAAATTCTTGTAAAACTATAGAAAAATATAATGATGAGTTAAACTATATACAATTTCCTTTCCTGGTATTAAGCTATAGAAATACGATAAGAAAAAGATAACCTTGTTCACTAGGCTATATTTCCTTCTTGTTGTTCCTATATTATCATTACATATATGTATGTTATATCATATATAATTATGGGTTGGCTACAAAATCAGATCAATACATAAGTCATTAATTTCAAAATTCTAAACTAGTTATTTCCATAATTAATTTAATATACTAGAGTTGTCTAGAATTCTGCGTTATAGAAACTAAACCTACAGGAGTGGCATCATAGAAAGAAAATCAACAATTAAGACACACATGTATATATGAGATTCGGTGACAATCTATAATGGTTAGAAATATTGAAAATTTTCTTAAATCTTCAATATAAGAAATCCATGCTCTAGTAAAATAAATAATTCAGGACCGTTAGGTATATGTTAAACATATGCAAAATCCAGTAAAGAGAGTACGAATAAAGGGGAATATGATGTATGTGTATACACACACGTATATATATATATATATATATATATATATATATATATATATATATATAAACGTCTAGTCTTTCAATGAATTAAAATAACAACTTAAAATGACATGAACATGGATCATGACAAGATAAGCCAAACACTTCCGTAGTCCCAGAGTGTTGAAGCCCCAAAATCCCAAAAACCATTAGATCATGGAGGAGATTTGGGTGAATTCTTGACCTTCTGATCGAGCATAGTGGAAGGACAGGGTATGCCTTAATACCCTAGAGTCCCAAAGTAATGAAATCACACAGACCATCGATATAATATCCCTTCAAATTTTTTATCAATCGTTAGATCAAACAATGGAATGATGGAGTAAGAAATTCAACAAGTATAATTATGGGGAGTTGAGTGACTTTAAGGTTGTAATATTCAAGAGAGTCGAAGCCCTGAAATCTCGACAACCTTTGGATCAAGGAGGAACTTGGCGAGAATTATTGACCTTTCGGTCAAGGATGGTAGAATGATATGGTAAGATACAATATCCCGATGTCCCAGAGTAATGAAATCATGCAGATCAACAATATAATAACCCTTTCAAACTTTTTTCATCCATTATATCAAGAAGTGGAAGGATGGCGTAAGCACTTTGGCATGTAAAACTTTGGGGAGTTGAATAACTTTAGATTTTTAATATCCCAAAGTCTCGGAGTGTCGAAGCCCTAGAATAAATAATAACTATCCATATCAACACTGGATTAAGTCATAGTTGTTGGATTAAGTGAGTGGAAGGATAACATCAAGGGGAACTTTCAACATAAAATAAGAAATCAAAATTATTTTATGACCACTCCAGTCTGTAAAACCTAGGTATTCTAAAAGGTGTAAAGAAAAAAAACAATGAAGAAAAAAGCAACAAAATCCCGAGAGGCATAGATCAAGATCATGTAAGATCCTTCATGGTCGTTCAATAAAGAAGTGGGAGGATAGACTAAGAAGGAATGTTAACTAGAAGCCACTGGTTGCCTACACTTTATGACCACTTCAATAGGTCATACTTTGCGAGAGTTGGAAGATTGAAAAGGAAGAATAGCTGAAATGTTGAAGTCTGGAGAACTTGGTTTTAGTGTCGTGTCACATGATAAGGTAAAGTATTCTATTAGGGGTGCAAATGGTCTAGAAGTAAATAATCCTACAAACATTTGAATAAGGTCCTATGTAAAATAATAAAGGATAAACAAAGGTACTGAGAGAAACACCTATGTTGATAAGCCCATGGTTTTGATTCCATAGTCATTTGGAAAAAGTGGGTTGAAGAAAGTGTTTGTGAAGAATTCGATTCATGTAACACTTTAAAGGATCTATGGAATAATTTGACAATATTGGAACACAACCATTCCATAGCTTCTAAAATGTCTTGTTTGCACATGAAGGGATAAAATAAAAAGGATTTGAAGTCGTTAAGTTAAATAAACTGTTATCAGTATTATTGTTAAAATCAAAAGAAGAGGTGCAATGGTTCATTGTCAAAAGACACAATGGTTCAGATTTTTAACTATTTGGAATACTATATAAATAGAAATATTTAATGGGAAGGAATATTATGTATATAGACAGTTTCCAAGATAAATATAAATAGATGAATTTATTCTTAGAGGACTTCATGATCAATATTTATCGAAGTAATGGTCGTGGTCAAGTTTTTTGATAAAAGGTTCTTTAAAATTATCAAATTTGTGTTGACGATGACAATAAGAGTAAGATTTATTACCTTAAACATTTTTTTTATTTAGTAATTTTGGGTATTTTACTTATGGTATGAGAGTTGTTGGTTAAAATACTTAGTCCTAAGGGAAGCACCATAAAATATTATGTTAAAAAACAATTCTAACAACCAAAATTATCTTCATTGTTACAAACAGACCGTGTCAAAATTTGTGTAACCATGTCAGCAAAAAATGGAGGAGGAGGAATACCTGAAGGTTTTAGTAATCATGAACCTCCTATAAACACAAAACATCGTAGTGAGAGTAGTTCAATAACCTAGGTATTGAAAAGGTTGAGGATCCTTATTGTGAGATTACAAATATTCAAGGTTGATAACGAAAAAACTAAAGAAAGCATAGGAATATCAAAATGAAATAAATGAGGTATTGTTATGAAGAATAGAAACAAAAAAGATCTCAAAAAATAATGAAGCAGATGACGAATTTTGTAAAACATCCTCAAAGGATTCTAGCCATGGAACATAAAAATAAAACAACCCTTTTAACGAAACATATATGATAGGAGAAAGGTAATCTACAGTAAGGAAAAGAAAATAGATGGACCATTTAGATGGAGAGTTGAAGAAAATCAAACCTTCAACATTTGATGGTGAGTCCAGAACCGATGAAGAGGTAGAAGCTTGGTTACTTGATATAAGGAAATACTTCCATATTTACAATTACTCTAGTAATATGAAAGTAAGGATGGCTATCTACAATCTGAAAGGTAACAATAGTATATAGAAGAAATACTTAAAACTAGCCAAAGGACTAATTGAAAAGAATATGGAATGGGTAGATTTTAAGAACTAATTTAAGAAACAATACTTATTTGAAAGTTATTATGAGAGAAAAACTAAAAAGTTCTATGAACTAAAATTAAGACATATGTCCATGGAGGATGTAAGAACTAAGTTTCTAGAATTGTTGATAATTTTTTCTTATATAAACGATGAAAAGGTGAAAGTTGAAAGGTTTCTAAGTTGTTTACCTCAGTCATACAAGTACACAATAAATTTTGATAACCCAAAAATATTGAATGAAGTACTACAAAAAGAAAGAATCTACTACGATCAATACAAAAAATGTTTTGGAAATATAAAACTATTGAGAGAAAATAAGAAAGAGAGGCTAAATCAAAGGGAAAAGGGTTTCAAGCCTTCACCTTTTTGAAACATGCCTAAAGGACATCAAGAACATAAATCCTACAAAAACTGACCATAAGTACAAGGAAGAAAATGAGTTAATCTAATATTCAAGAAAACAAATGGAAATCCAAGAGAAACCTTGAAATGTTGGGGATGTGATGAACAACATTTGTTGAGAAACTATCCCTACACGAACACTTTGTTAGAAAAACAGGACCGTGGAGCAATAAAATAAAACAAATGCGGAAATAAAACACAGAAGATACACAATACAAGAGAGACACAGATTTACGTGGTTCACCCAGTGTGGGCTACGTCCACCAGAAAAATTTACAGGTCCTTTCTTTATTATTATCCAGCAAAATGAAGGGATACAACCTACAACAAAACCCGCTATAGCTTCCTCTTCTTTCTCTCACAGTCTCCTCTCTCAGAATACAATACTTGCAAACCTACATAACCGCAATACATTTCCCTCATAAAAGAGGGTTTCCTTCTAGGGAAAAAAACCCTAACATAATCTCTA
>SNQJ01S0089936.1:21469-33091 GCA_010110895.2 Picea sitchensis | reverse complement strand
TCATTAGAAATACCTTATTGGACACTGAGGGTTTTTCATACAATTTTTCCAACACATCCATCAAACCCTTCATTGTCTTTTCTTTCGAGATATTGAAAGCCACCGACGCTTCCAGGCTCAACCTTATCGTTCCTAGAGTCTTTCTGTCAAGAATCTCCCATTATTCATCCTTCATGGCCGTCAGCTTCTTTGCTACTCCGCTCAATGGTAGGAATAGATCCTTCTGATATAAATAATCTTCCATCTGCATCTTCCATAACTGGTAGTTTTGGCTGTTAAATTTCTTGACCCTAAACTTTCTATCTTCCGACATTGCTCCCACTCGAACTAGGAACCCTCTTTTCCTGTGAGTTACCTTATGCTCTGATACCAGTTGTTAGAAAAATAGGACCGCAGAGCAATAAAATAAAATAAATGCAGAAATAAAACACAGAAGATACGCAATACAAGAGACACATAGATTTACGTGGTTCACCCAGTGTGGGCTACGTCCACCAAAGAAATTGCTAGGTCCTTTCTTTATTATTATCCAGCAAAATGAAGGGATAGAGCCTATAAAAAAACCCATTGTAACTTCCTCTTCTTTCTCTCACAGTCTCCTCTCTTAGAATACAATACTTGCCAACCTACATAACCGCAATACATTTCCCTCATAAAAGAGGGTTTCCTTGTACGACAAAAAACCCTAACATAATCTCTATCGTTAGATCTACGACCTTATAATGAACGGTCTAGATTTACAATGAGATTACAATATACTTTTACAAGGCAATTTTTGCTTCAAGGGCTTCACCCCCGAACCGTCGTTGGGGGCCCGCTTTCCCCCAGACCCCCCAGCCGGGGGGATAGCCCTCCCCGGACCCCGCAGAGGGGGTACCCCCCCTCTGCACTCCCCCACGTGGAAGAGTGTACATACTTCTGGGGTGTAAATACTTCATTGGGTATAAACACAGCTAAAATCAAGGACCTCTGAATCAGGAAGATAATTAGGCTCCACAACCAACACACTTCCAACAAGACTATTCATAATATACACAAAGCTTCAATAGTTGGAGATATTGGAAAAACTATTCATAAGATCAATGCAACTTTGGATATTAGGAAAGAAGATCATCACTACACTATTATGGAGATTGAAGGAAAAATTCATAACAACAAAGTATCTATTTCAATTGAACCAAGATCTAGTTTAAGTTATGTTACCCCAACTTTGGTAGACTCAAAAAAGTTGAAGAAAGTAAAGAATACTAAATCATGGTTAGTACAATTAGCAACATGCACAAAAATAATGGTATAATAAATCATTATTGATTGTGAGATGAATATAAGTGGTCAGGATACAAAAATTGTAATGACCCCATCATTGTGACTACATGCAACACAACACAAAAGCATTTTTTTTTTTTGTTTTTGTTTTAAGTAGGACAGGAAGGAAACAATGACAACAGTTAAATAACACAACTTAACAATAAACACAATAGACACATATCAGGCAAAAGTAAACAAGGAATCTGACACTAGCACATCAGGAAACTGGACGAAACCTACTGTGATTAATTGACATATGAAAACGACTACCTTCCCAACACAAGCAAGAAAATTCCTACAAGATAAAGGACAATATCAACCAAATCGACACAACTTACTTGATGAAAAATAATTGGAAACCTCTAGGACACGCAAAACCAAATGCATTAAGGCATTACAAACCAAGTGCCAACATCAAATATAAGGATCAACGCCCAATCGAGAAGCACAAACTCCGACCAGGTTATCATTTTCCTCTATCATCAGGGCACGCGATGATCCCCTCATTATGAATCATGCCATCACCTGATGATAGGCATGAGAATAACCATGGCACAACATAACATAAATGGACCCTTAACCTAAGATAAATCCAACATGCTAAGAGACTGAATTAACTAGAAAGAAGACTATACCCATGCACCCAAGAAACAAGTCGACAAGACACAAGATGACATCACTCAAATTAAATTATGCAAGCTATTAAACGACTTCGCCAAAAAACCATAAACCATTATCTATTAAGAAAGATGTATGAGTGCGAAGGAGTGAACTATTATCATGTTACTATTGTCATAAAGGTTATCAGAAGTGTGAACTATTATAGGCACTTAACAAAATCAAAATACGCTTGTCAGCAAATATACACTATCCATTAAAATAAGTGAACTACTTAACATTTTAAAAGTGATCTACACTTCTTATAAAATATTCGACATTGTTGTCTAAATTAACAAGTCTCTAGATGACTCTATTGATAAACTATTAATAATTAAAATGATATGTTGGGTAAGTAACCATAATTATTGGATGAAGAATTATCGTCATGTAATAGAATTTCTGTCATCAATATTTAAAACATTGTCCATGATATTAAATTGCTATCCACTAAAAATAATTAACAATGTAAATCGAATGACAAGGAATAACACTATAATTCTCTATCTAAATAAAGAGTTAATCATATATATAGCTGGCATGTAAGTCGTTGTCACATAATTCGCTAATTAGAAATATAAAGGAATAACAAGGAATAATACTATAGTTGTTGTCTCAATAGAGGAGTTAGTCAATATAAATTGCTAGCATGTAATTGGTTGTCATAAAAAGGTTTACTGTGTCTATTGAAATTGATGCCAACGATCCATGTATGCACGATCGCTATCCTACCCAGTAAATGCAAGATCGTTGTTTATTATATACTGTGCAAAGGAGATATCATTGTCAACAAAATAATGCTATCTATTAATAATGATTGACAACAAGATATGCTAGCAATCAATAATCATTTATGGAAATAGATGTGTAGACATCGTTGTGTAATCAAGGCAAATTCACCCTAACTGTGTAAAAATTGAAATCATTGTGAATTGGGGAAAATTATGTGTATTAAAAAGAAGAGGAAATCGTTGTGAAAAAGGATGAAATCATTGTGTGAAGGCTATATCAAGTTCTTGTCTATAAAATATAGAAATTTCTCATCACAAAATCGCTCATCATAAAAATTTCTCACAATTAAATGGTTGTCAATTAAATGAAGGGAATCATTCAGTTAAATTCAGGGAAGGACGCTCAGTACATCCATAACTAAAATGCAGAGATGAGTTTGTTTAAATCAAAGATGAATTAAATTCGTTGGTTCTTCAGGGTTGTTAAAGTATAGAGACAACTTCATGCCAGAGGTAATATAAAACACAGAGACCATTGCAATGCAGATATCATTCAAAAAACCATAGAGGTGATATAGAATGGAGAGACCATTGCAAATGCATATATCATTAAAAAAACACAGAGACCATTCAAAACGCAGAGATCATTAAAAAAAATGCAGAGGTGATATAAAACGCAAAGACCATTGCAAACGTAGAGATAATTAAAAAAGAAACACAGAGGTGATATAAAACGCAGACACCATTGCAAATGCATAGATCATTAAAAAAAATGTAGAGGTGATATAAAACATAGAGACCATTGCAATCACAAAGATCATTAAAAAAGGCAGAGGTGACATTAAAAACATAGAGATTGGGTTCAAGGTGATTCAGATGAACAACACCACTCCCTAGAATATATAAGCACAATAGGTATAACCAACAATAACTGGAATGTCAGTGATTTTATGCAATATCCACTTTAAAAAAAAGGGGCAACAAGGAATCAGTTGGATTTCTAAATTATAAGGCCTCCACAATTCCAGAGAAGCAACGACACTGGAAATAGATGGAATCAAAGGAAATATTTATAAATAGAGATTTAGGAAACCCTTGTACATTCAAAACTAGTTATGATATGATTTGCTTCTTTCAGTTAAGATAATGGTGTATACAAGAAATCCCCCCCCAAAAATAAGTTAATCCCTTGAAAAAAAAGGGAAGAAAAGAAATGCATTCAAGGAGGCGAAGATACTCATTCACAAGGAAGGCACAAGGATTAGAGATCAATCATAAAATAAGAAATCCGAGATAAGTAAGGGATAGATAATTGGGTGCAAAATTTATCCTTCACTCATCATCCATGCAAAAGAAAACAGGGAATTTGAATCTATAGGTCTTTAAACACCGAAGTGAAGACCATCGATTCTACTCCTGGCCGACTGCTCAACCACGGACTAATGACAAAAGGGATAAGGGACAGAAAATAAAAACAAAAATTTCTTCATAATAATCGATAAAACAAACACAGAGAAGTCATTGCAATAAGAGGTTGGGTTCTCCACGAGAAATCAAGCAAGGTACAATGAGCATCAGGCTAGGATGACTTTAATTTCTTTGATTATAAAATGCCGAGTAAAAAATATATTTACTCAATAGAAGTACAGTAATGAAAGCACATGGGAAATATTAACTACCATTCAAAAATACACACATGCGTACCGTATCCAAATGGGAAATCTCTGAGTCATTGTCCCACGCATGCAATTCATCCATCTCTCGCTTTCCAATCGATATGACCTCACTAGTACCTTTGAGTCAATGCTAGGGGTACTCTTCTTTCCCCTAAGCCCCTCGAGCTGCAAATGGGCTATACACACAATACCCAAGAGCCCATAGCACCCATCTCATCTCGCAAGGTCAAGCTACCACTTGTTACCCAAGCTGGGTATCCCAACTCCCACAAGACAAGTTCAGTCGAGACAAACAATTCAATAGCGTAACGTTACACATAAATATCAGATCCATCCTCCTCCTCCTCCATTCTTTTTATAGAGTTTTTAAGTGATTTGTTTCCCAAATTCCCATTAAATTTATTTTTCATTACTTTAATCAGAAAAAGCCTCCCCCGTACACATGTCACCCATCCCCTAGTTCCACCAGAAAATTAATTTTATTAATTATTTAATTATTCCTATATCCCTCACCCACATAAAGGAATTCCTAAAAATGCTACTTAGTGTCCCAATATTCCCTTACAAATATTAAATGACTTACGCCTTACTTAATTCCTAGTTGAGTTAAAAAATAGCAAGTTCCCAAGGCAAGATTCCTTACTAAGTTAGACATTCAGATTTTTCTTTACGTTTCCTCTTTTATTTAGGTTTCCCCCTTTTTCTTTAAGTTTCCTATTTCTTTTAAGGTTCCCTCTTTTTCCTTTTTAACTAAAATCAATTTAGCAAGTGTAGATAAAACAACCATTCACCCCTTTTCTTCTTTAATTAAAAATTTATTTAGCAAGTGTAAATGAAACAACCGTTTACCCTCTTTTTTTCTTTTCTTTTTTTACTTACTAAAATTAAATTAGCAGAAATAGATAAAAACAAACATTTCCCCTTTTTTTTTAAATTTTAATCCTCCATTAAAATCTTGACTTTAATAAATAAATTTGAATTTCTTAACCACCTTCTTGGTGCATGTTCATTTATTATTTTATTTTTTTACCACATGTTCTAATTAGACCTAGATTATAATTTCACTAGGATGGGTGACATTTTTATTAGGGAAAAATGTTTTTAAATCTTACTTGTCACATCATTCATTTCAATTTCGTTTAGGTTTATTCACTTACCAGTTAAAATCATGATGTGCCCTTGAGGACGCACTAGGTGCTCCAAGGGTGCCACTCGCCTCTTTCTATTTTCCTTGCGTGATGTGACCTTCAAGATGCCCTGCGTGCTCCAAGGGTGCCACTCACCTCTTGAATGAATTGGTAGACATCAGACTCCTGCAGTCAATACTTCGTTAGGTGATCTTGTGGGAGACTAAGGGGCTCTAAAGAATAAGGCCCCTACCTTATTGTGCGCCCCTTAGAATCATTATGAGTAATTGTCGCAGTCCGCTCTCATGACATCATGGGTCTTCTCGAACTAAGTAATCGTTAACCTACATTTCAAGCCACGACGGGATAGCTAGTAGGATTTGGCTGGGCTTCTCCCACACCTCTCCCTCAAAGTCTCTAGTTGTCATGTGTGACCCCTCTACTCCACATATGATTCTGGTCGGAAAGCTATCGTTGGCCTGCATCATCAATGAATCATGTTAGCAATAACAATAAATCATCATAACATCTAATCATATGTACATATGTCATATCAACAACAATTAAACCCCAATATTCCACTCCCTGACTCGATCTGGAGTCTAAGAGCTTTCATTGATGCCTCTGCATCCTCAATGTTGAAATTCCTGCACACTCAGGAGAACCCAGTCAATAGCACCTGTCTATGTAAAGAAAACAAAAATAACATATCATCATATCCATAATATATCATAATCATAATCAAATGACCAATAGTATATTAATCTGGATCACTTGCAAGCAAGTGTCCTCAAAGAATAATTTTTCTCAGTGCGCACGAGGGATGTTACATACACCCCCTCTTTTTCTAAATTTCATCCCTAAGTTTCGCAGTATATAAGTGTCGAGATACAATGTATCACAGTATCATAATTCTATTTATCGAACAAAAATGGAAACTATTGATGCATATCATATGCATCCTCCCAGGTCGCTGAGTGCAGACTATAGTTGTCACACTGAACCTTGACCTGATCTACTGTTCAACGTCATAGTTTCTAAATACGATGGTCTAGGATGTGGATTGGCTCGACCGTGAGAGAACCCTCATAAAATACCTGCAAGGAACTCATGTCAATAACATGTATAGGATCACTAATATAATGTCTCAAAAAAGATACATGAAAAACATCGTGCATATGCCTAAAAGAATCAGGTAAGGCTAGTCGATAGGCCCCATGACCCTTCTTTTCCACAATATCGAAAGGTCCCACGAAACTAGGACAGATTTTAGCACCCTTTCCAAACTTGATCAAACTCTTATGCAGTTTCACTCGCAAGAAGAATGGATTGCCAACTTTGTAACTATGGTCAACACAATGCGCATCGGCATAACTCTTCTGTCGATCCTGCACTTCCTTGATTCTTTGTCTTATTATTTTCATTTGATTTTCCATTTCATGGCTTGCTTTTGGCCCCACCAGGAGCCTATCCTCAAGATGATCCCAACTCAAATGCGTCTAACATGGTCACCCATAAAGAAACTTGAAAGGTGACATCTTAATGGTGCTTTGATAAATTTTGTTATATGAGAATTCTACCAGTGGCAATAATTCTTCCCAACTCTTCCAAGATTTGGTTTGTTCGTTCGTTCTAACCATCTGTCTCTAGGTGATACACAGTACTAAATATAATTTGGGTTCCCAAGGTGTTAATGGATAAATTGGTAAATGTAGACATAAACTAATCTCCCTAGATCCACCTGGATCTAGAAGAAAACATGACAGGACATGACGCTTCCCATAAGTTATAATCATTGATGTAAGTGTCAAAAAAGGAATTGATGACTTACCTTTGAGATCTCTTACTTATATCTTTGTTGTTCCTAATTCTCTCTAGTGCTCTTGTGAAACCAAATTTGCAATGACACAAACTAACCAAAGTGAAAGCGACTTTGATAGATTCAATGAAAACTTAGACATGTGATCAAAGAGTCATGTAATGAAATGAGAATAATTTTATGGGAAAGAAACATTGCACTGTATTATATTGAATAAAAGTGGAAGATACAACTGAAATTCCTTGATGTCGCAAGTTCCCTTTTAGTGGTCCTTCATTCCAGCACACACATATATTCGTTCCAGAGTTTGCGTGAAGGTGATATTCAAAAGCTTGATGGATGAATGCAAACATCAAACATCAACTGAAATAGTATTCTTCACACAATCTCCAGCCTATTCTTCCATCAATCCTTTCCTCAAAATTTCTTAACTATGCTTAACCTTTTCCATGAGAATCCCATTATTATATAGGAGAATCTGAAGTGGTTAAAGGGATGAGGATGATCCCACCAGATCAGAGAAGTCAGTAGGATCGTAACCATACAGACGCCACCTCACATTCAATAAGATTATCCTTCTAGAAAATTCTTGAACCTATTTCCTCTTTTGTCTTTCAAACTCCATCGCACCCTACCTATATAGGAGCTTGTGGAAATCTTGCAAGCCAACTATAGAGTAACCTGCGCAAATCTTTGATTTCTACAATGTACACTATGGGTAGCCTGCGACATCCTTCTAAAAAGTAGTCTTGCAGAGGAGGAAAGCAACCACTTTTCTCAGGAAAAAAATGATTTTGAGGGCTTGATTACATGCTTGTAAATTCGTCATCAGGGTGAACAAAATAATGTGTAACACAAGGCCTCTTGGAAACTAGTCCAAAATCGTCTAGTAAACATTGATCCTTGATCAGATATAATCTTGTTAGGCACGCCATGAAGCCTCGCAATCTCACTGATTAAAACTCTAGCTAATTCATGTTCCTGATATGTCGTACGTACAAGAATAAAATGAGGACTCTTCATTAGAGTGTCGACTACCAAAAAAATCGAGTCGTGTCTCATTGTCGTCAATGGGAATCCAACAATGAAATGCATCAAAATGGCCTTCCATTTCGATGCCAAAATAACATCTGGTTGTAGTAATCTTGTTGGATGTCTATGATCAACCTTCACCTACTGACATTATAGACATCTGGCCACGTAGTTGACTATGTCTGCCTTCATTCATTTTCAGAAGAATAAAGGTTTAAGGTCTGCCCTCATCTTCGTGACTCTCGGGTGAGCCATGTACATTGATCTGTGAGCCTCATTTAGGTTCAAACTCCTCAACTCGTTGTTCAGTGGTATGCAAATTCATTTTTTAAATATCAATAATCCATCATCATTAAATGTAAATACTTCAAATCTTGGTACCATCATTGTGTTATGTCCGATAAAATCCTTGACCTCTTTGTACGAGTCATCGTCGCGCTGTAAAGTTAGAATACTTTCACGTAGATTCATCTGAAGATGAATCATCAAAAATATGCGTGGTCTCCGACTCAATGCATCAGCCACTCTGTTCATTGTTCCCTTTATGTAAGTAATCTCGAAATCGTACTTGCTAAGCAATTCTCACCAATGTCGTTCTCACACGTTCAAGTTTCTTTACGTAAATATGTGTTGTAGTCCATAGTGGTCTATTTTTAGTTCAAATTTCCATCCAATAAGGTAGTGTCTCCAAACTATCAAGGAATAAAAAATGGCTAACAAATCCATATCGTGCGTTTCATAGTTATCCTCATCCCTTCTCAACTTTCTCGAGATTTAAGCGATAACTCAACCGTCTTGCATCAAGACTCCACCTAATCCTTCCTTGGATGCGTCAGTGCATACCAAGAAGTTAGAGTCCATGCCAGGGAACTTCAGTATCGATGTCGTTGTCAACAACTCCTTGAGCGTCCCAAATGCCTCCACGCATTTCTCGGTCCAAACAAACTTGTTGTTCTTCTTCTGCAATTTCGTAATCAGATTTGTTATCTTTGAAAATCCCTCGACGAACCATCGATAGTATCTCTCTAAGCCCATCAAGCTACACACTTCCAGGACATTTGTTGGCATACATGATTCCATAATAGTCTTGACCTTTGTTGGATCCACGACGATACCTTCGTCGGAGATGACATACCCTAACTAGTGAATCTTTGATTGATAAAACAAGCATTTAGACAATTTTCCATACAATTTGTTCTCTCATAGACACTTTAGTACCAAGCGCAAGTTCTCATCATTCTCCTCCATCATTCGAAAGTAAATGAAAATATCGTCAATGAATACTTGGACAAACTTGTCCAAGTATTTGTGGAACACCCTGTTCATCAAAATCATAAATACCCCATGGGCGTTTGTCAGTCCAAAAGGTAAAATAGTAAGCCTGTAATGTCCAAACCTCATCTTAAAATCAGTCTTAGGGATGTCATCCTCCTTGATCAGTAGCTGGTGATACCCTGATCGCAAGTCGATCTTTGAAAACATTGTCGCACCTTTCATCTGATCGAATAGATCATCAATCCTTGGTAATGGGTATTGATTCTTAATCATTTCCTTGTTCAATTAACGGTAGTCAATGCAGAGTATCCATGATGCATCCTTCTTTAGTATGAAAATAATAGGTGCACTCCACTGTGAAACACTAGGAAGTATAAGTCCCAGGTCCAACAACTCTTTCAGTTTCATTTTCAACTCTTGTAAATCTAGGGTCAACATATGATAAGGCATTATCACTATCGGTTCAGTCCCCGATTTTAGGTCTATGGTAAATTCCAATTCCCTCCCATGTGGCATCTCATGTAACTCCTCCAGGAAGATGTTTGCAAAATCTCTCACCACTGGAAGGTGTTCTAGACCTTCCTTGACTATGTTTTCATTTAATTCAAGAATCACATAAAGCTTACATCCCTTGTGTATGCTCTTTCATAGCTGGAAGGAAGAGATGAACCTCAGGGAAACTCCCTGGTTCTGACCTACAATCACACGTCTTTGTACCTCATCATCCACCAAGATCAATTGTTTCATCTTATAGTTGAGTATAACCTTATGTGATTCCAACGAGTCCATACCGATCATGACATCATAAGATCCTAAGATCACGACGTACAGGTTTTCCCTGGTCACAAACACTCCCACATTAAGGCTACAACCCATAACCTTCCCTCCAACCTTCTATTTGGATACAAAATCTATTTATAGAAATATCAAATCATCATGTTCGACGACCTTTACCTTAATCCTTTTTAGCACTGCACCACAACCTTCTGTTTGGCTCCATAATCCATTTATAGAAATCTAAAATCATCATGTTCGATGGATTTTACCTTAATCCTTTTTAGCACTGCACCAGAAATGAAACTCTCAGTAGCAAGAAGATCTATCAAAATACTAAGGGTCTAGTCAGCGATGGTACCTTACGTCTTGAGCAAATTCGATTGGTGCTCTTCTTGACACTTATTCACTGCTGCATGAATCCGATGGGCCTTCCCAAATCTTCCACGGTAGTGTGTGCGGCTGATCCAAATGCTCTATTCCTCTCCACTTGGTAGTCATACTGGTAATGTGGCTCCCCACATGTTCAACACCCTTTCTTTGGTCCAATACTCTTGGTACTCGAAGTAGAAGTTGACGGCCCACCAACCTGGAATCCTGGTCTGTTCTGTTGAATAGGCCTAAACTATTGCTGCTGCGGTCGACGTTGCTGCTTCTACAGTGGTCCTCGATAAGGAGTCCGCTGATGAGTGTGCTAACTCTCAATGAATTCCTCAGAAAAGTGCCTCTCTTGAAACCATTCATTGAATAGTTCCCATGAAACATCTTCGACGACCATGTTCAATTGTGGTAGGATCGGCTTCCACCATAGAACAGTGCTCCCCCTTAGTTGAAAGACCACCATCTGTACCTTCATGTTGGAGGTATAGTCACAAAGTGAAAATAAGATCGCCATATTTTCCAACCATTCCTCGATGGTTGCGCCATCTGGGGCAATAAAGAACTCGAAAAATTTTACCTTCTCAAGTTCACATTGAATGCTACTAGTACTGACTAGAGCACACGGTGGACCCTTAGGGGGTGCCAGCACCCTGGCCTCATCTCTGTCCAAACAGATGATCAGTTCCTACTTCATTCGCTAAAAGGACCTCATAACCCCAACCACATCACCCAAAGTTACATGTTCCTGTTGGAAGATTGATTGTTGTCATTGATGTCAACCCTAGTCATGGGTTTTGGACCGCAAGATTGATAAAGGTATTTGGACATGAAGGAAAATGCAC